>SJYO01007492.1:32855161-32918927 GCA_006410555.1 Capra ibex
TTTTTTTTTTTTTTCTTTCTATGACTCAAAGGGTTAGGTACATTTCCATATAAAGAGGTACATAAATCGAGACGTAGAGTGACTACAAAATATTAAAAGTCAAATCTCCTAAACATATATAAACAATCTAAATAAGGATCCATCAAAAGATACAATAACATTTAACATGACTAAATCTTAAAGTAAAGAATAAGTAAAACGTGATCTTATATCTTTCGGTTAATTAAAACAAGTAAATGTTGTCTGACCAAGGTTTATCCTTTTCCCCATGTAGTTCCGACATATAACAGTGGACGAATAAATTGAATATACGTCTCATGTAGTACTCTTTGCGACCTGACCTTCTTTGTGTTCGACCTTAGTTCTAACGACCCTCTTTATAGTTATTGGAGTCTGTACGTCTATTATGGTGGGAATACCGTCTTTCACTTCTCCTTGAGTTTTCGGAGAACTACTTTCACTTTCACCTCTCACTTTTTCAACCGAATTTCGAGTTGTAAGTCTTTTGCTTTTAGTACCGTAGGCCAGGGTAGTGAAGTACCGTTTATCTACCCCTTTGTCACCTTTGTCACAGTCGGAAATAAAGAAACCCCGAGGTTTTAGTGACGTCTACCACTGACGACGGTACTTTAATTTTCTGCGAATGAGGAACCTTTTTTTTAATACTGGTTAGATCTATCGTGTAAGTTTTCGTCTCTGTAATGAAACAGCTGATTCCAGGCAGATCAGGTCCGATACCAAAAAGGTCATCACTACATACCTATACTCTCAACCTGACACTTCTTCCGACTCACGGCTTCTTAACTACGAAAACTTAACACCACAACCTTTTCTGAGAACTCTCAAGGAACCTGACGTTCCTCTAGGTTGGTCGGGTAAGACTTCCTCTAGTCGGGACCCTAAAGAAGTCTTCCTTACTACGATTTCGACTTCGAGGTCATCAAACTTGTGAAGTACGCTTCTCAACTGAGTAACCTTTTCTGAGACTACGACCCTTCCTACCCCCCATCCTCCTCTTCCCCTGCTGTCTCCTACTCTACCGACCTACTGTAGCGCCTGAGCTACCTACACTCAGACTCACTTGAGGCCCTCAACCACTACCTGTCCCTCCGGACCTTACGACGTCAAGTACCCCAGCGTCTCTCAACCTGTACTGACTCACTGACTTGACTTGACTTGAATGAACATGGGTCCTAGTAATTATCAAATTAATAATTCAAAAATTCAAAAAGATATCTTAGAAACCTAAAATATGTACGTGTCATACGACGAACACCTATAACTGTAAATAAAGAAGGATAGACAAGAGTATTGAATTTTTTTTTTTGAAGGACTAAATAATAAGACCTACCCCGTAGGTTATATTACAGAGGATTTATTATTATAGTTGTAAAACAAAGTTTAAGTTTTCCTTTCAAAAGTTATTATGTTTTATTCTACGACATCCTATATTGAAGAGAATTTAGTAAAAAAATTAGTAAAAAATATAAGACTCTAGCATCATACCAAAAAATTTTCGTGATCCTTACTTACTTACTTATGTACTTACTGTAACATATAAAATCAGTAGAGTACAGAGAGTCTTATTGAAGAAATCTTTTTACCACAATTACCTATCGTTGTTGTAATTTTTAAAGAATCCTTTTCGGTAAATTTTTTAATTGTAGTTATTTTCCTATACTTTGGAAGTGGGTATGTTTCATTCGTGCAGACTATAGACAAAGTTGTTATAGTCATTTCGATTTGACCTTGTTGACTGTAAGACATATTAGTAAGTTCAATTATCTAAGTGAGTTTGTGTAAAACGTAGATAAACAAGTAGAGACGTATTTGTCGTTATTTCTCGATGACAAACGATCTACGAATTGAAAACACTCACGTCGCATTAATACTCACTTAACTATTCATTACTTTTGTAATTCACGACGTATTTCTAATACTGAGGTCACGGATCATCCTGTTAATTTAAACTACAAACAATGAGACAGAGTGTCACTTATTACTATACCAAAGGGGGTACTGATACATTTATCGACTAACTATTGTTATCTCTTCATCAATACTTCCGGTTAAGATGAGTAATAATTTACACACTGATTCGTTAAGTAAGATGTTAATTCCACTAATACACTATACCATGTCTAAACTAGTTACAACCTGGAATTACTCACATTGTATCATTTATGGAAAATAAAAAAATTATATAACTTGACACAATTTCTATTCTTTACTTACAGTACCTTGTAATCATAAACATTCGACACTGAAATAACGTTAGGTAAACGGACTCAAGTCGTTTATTATTGTATTTCATTTCGATTTGAAAAGTCTTTCATTTCAGTATATTCCGGGTCATATAACGTCTACCTTACCTAAGTCATTTATATACAATTAAAATACTTCAACAAAAACAAAGAAAACAATCACANTTTACTTACAGTACCTTGTAATCATAAACATTCGACACTGAAATAACGTTAGGTAAACGGACTCAAGTCGTTTATTATTGTATTTCATTTCGATTTGAAAAGTCTTTCATTTCAGTATATTCCGGGTCATATAACGTCTACCGTACCTAAGTCATTTATATACAATTAAAATACTTCAACAAAAACAAAGAAGAAAACAATCACAAATTGAAAGGAATATCGTTCTTTATCAAACTGTGCACTTATTATGGAAATTTTATTATGGACTGTAAAACAGTCAGATTTCGGAAAACAAAAGTATAAACTAAGTTCTCACCGTTCCACTGATAGTTGTCACCTGTATCCTTAGTTTATTTACCTATTATCGTTCAGTCTCTTGGAAACCCAATGTAGCTCTACTGGATTATCCGTCTAGTCTTTATTTCCTTACTCGTTTCGTCTTGTGGTTGAAAACCATATTAAAATATAAAATATTTTTCCATATCTTGATGAATACTGTTTTTTATCATTTTGGTAACCTGTAATTTTGAAATAAACTACAACATGACCAAAACGAAACTTAATGTGGTCTAACTCACCCCGGATCTCCATCGTGTCTACGAAATTTTCAAAGTCATCCGGGACATAAAACCCCTTCCACTTCACGATGGAACCTGTGACTTCTTATTTAATTCGAGATATGTAATCTTACTAACAATGTATAGTATAATAATATATAGTATATTATACTTACTAACGATATACAAGTGAAATAATCTTACTAAAAATATATAAATATGTAACCTCAGTACTCTTACTATATATAAGTACAATCTTACTAACAATAAGTAATCTTATTGATAACATACAAGTATAATGTATATGTAATCTTACTAAAAATATATAATACGTATACTTAAGATTAAAGTATATAATACTTGTACTTAAGACGTATAATACCCTATACTACTCATACTTAAGATTAAAGTGTTACAACTATCCTCACAAATAACTTTAAACCTGTACGTGTCGAACATAGAGTCTCGGACTCCGAAAGAATCCTTATTTTTTCTCCTCTTTATCAACCTTCTATACATTGCCCAGTACAATATAATAGGACGAGGAACTTTGTTTTAAACAGGGTTGTTACATTTATTTTAGCTTAACAAAATTTAAACTTAACCGATAAATCTCAGATCAGGAAAAACTTAGTAATAGAAGAGAAATACATAAGTCTTATTAACATAATCAGTCTTCATCCAAAGACTTCAACGTTCCATCTTTAATAGTAAAATTTTCTATTTAATCATTAAGACCTTTTACAAAATGATAGTTTTCTATTATAAATGTTATTGAGGTTTAGAAGAAACGAACTGTGTTAATTGGTAGACCGTTTACCCTATATTAATCCAGTAGTAAACCGTTACACTAAAGTTATCTGTCTGTCTTATGATTATTGTGTTACTCGGTTCAAGATATTAGATTATATTAAGTAATAGTAAAGAGATCGTGAAGTAAAAACAAAATTTACTGATAAACAATTAGTAAGTTGTAGAGAAACGACTTCTATTTATTATATCGTGTAAAGGTTAGCTATATGTACTTTTGACTTTTATTAGTTGTACTTCGTTAAATAAGAACCAGTATGACGGTCATAGACTCTTCCGGTAATAATAATTAGGTCGAAACCTATGGAATACTGTGTTAAGTGAACTGTTTTATAAAAGACTTATGGATGGTACACAGTCGTGAAACAGCCGGTGATATTTTAGTTTGTACTTCTGTTATATCCGGGACTGTATTTACTCAAACCTCTTTCTTCGGTCCTTTTTTATATTTACGTTCGAAATTTCGTTTCACTATTGTTCTTCAAGTCTTAATAATTTAAAAGACCTCTAATCATCATCGGTCCTTTGAGAAGTATTTTACCCAAAACTCCTACATCATGTTCTTCAAACGGTCCAATGGTTAAATAACCGATACCCTCAAGTTCTTCTATCTTCGGATTTTCTTAGAAAGAAAGGGATGGAGAAAGAAAAAAAGAAAAAAAAAAAAAAATGAACTTGATTGTTACATCCTCCATGAGAATTGTTCATACCCACTAAGTACTGACTTATATTCCGAGCTACCGTTAAAGTACATATTTTATGTTCTTGAAAGATAAGTTTAAGACCGTAATGACTAGTTCTACGTTATATCAACTTCATTACCCTTAATAATTGTTTTCCTTATCGGTCCTTCTTAAACTCGTTCTTATCTATTCCCAACTCCTACCTCAAACCCCCGTTGTAATAAATTCACCACTACTCTCTCCGGTTTTATAGATTTCTTTCCAGTGTCCATATTATTCTTCGTCATATACCACAGTACCTTTGTTTATTGTTGTTGTAGTAGTCTTGTTCCCAATTTAGACAGTCAAAATAAAAGACATGACTATGACATATTTTTAGGAGTTGTATAATCACGAATTTTGGTTTGTAGACAAAAAGAAACAATAACTGGATATACAATCGTCCTTTAAAGACGAAGTACGAAACTCGTTCGGTCGGAACTGAAGTCGATGTCCAACTCAAATCCACGGGAGACACACTGGATTACCATGTAAAACGACTGGTCTGATGATAATTCACCCGTACAAAAGGAGTAACGTATACCCTTTATAGAAATTTGAGAAAGAGTAGAATACAAATAGTTGTAAGATAACCGGTTTCTTTCTGTATATAGTTTCCTAGTCTCTATGTATGAGGTGACTGAGATTGTTCTCTCCAAATGTTTCAATAAAGTTTTCCCACAGTACTTAAATATTTACATATGATACTACTCTCACTTTTTCACTCTTTCGACCAAATTTTGAGTTGTAAATTTTTTTTGATTCTAGTGTCGTAGACCAGGGTAATGAAGTACCGTTTATCTTCCCCCTTTTCACTTTCGTCACTGTCTAAAAGAAAGGTTTTAGTGACACCTACCACTGACGTCCGTACTTTAATTTTCTGATAACGAGAAACTTTCCTCTCGATACTGTTTGGATCTGTCGTATAATTTTTCGTCCGTAGTGAAACGGCTGTTTCCAGGCATATCAGTTTTGATATGATACCAAAAAGGTCATCAGGACATGTCCACACTCTCAACCTGGTATTTTCTTCCGACTCGTGGTTTCTGAACTACGAAAACTTAACCCCACGACCTCTTCTACGAACTCTCTCAAGAAACCTGACATCTCTTTGGTTTGGTCAGTTAGGATTTCCTTTAGTTGGGACTTATGAGTAACCTTCCCGACTTCGATCTCGAGGTTATTAAACCGGTGAACTACGTTTCTCGGTTAAGTGACCTCTTCTAGGACTACGACCCTTTCTAATTTCCGTTTTCTTCCCTCGCAGTCTCAAACTCTACCAATTTATTGTAGTGGTGAGTTACTCAGACCCTCCATCACTTCCTATCCCTTCCGACCGAACGACGTCAGACGCCCTAGTGTTTCTCAACATGTGTTGAATTACTGACTCGTTGTCGTTTTTATATGTTTGTTTCAGTTTTAAATTTTGATATTAAGTTAGGTTAGATGTTAGTTTCCTACACTAGTTGGGAGTCTGTAGTTTATCCCTCCTCAAATAACATTATACTTCAACATTTGGTTAAGGGTTCCTGTTACTAAATCTCTTTTATTCTTAAAAGATATCGTAAATAAGAGATGAAACATCTCTTCATCTTTACAGTCCCCTCCAAAAAAAAAAAAAAAAAAAAATTAATAGATACGTCATATTGTTATGTTAACTTGGTTTATAGACACCGATTCTGTCTGTAAATTTTAAAAAAAAGTATCGAGGACTTCCACTAATATTACATGTCCGTCCCAAATTTCTTTTCTAAGGAGTGACAATTCTACTACTATTTCTTTTATACATTTTGAAGTTACAGTGAAATATTATCAAAATTAAAATACACATACGTACATACATACCAACACACACACACTACATGTGTTTTTTTCTCTCTACCTGTGTTTATAGTACTAGTAGAGATCTGAACGTATAACGTTTACAAAAAGTAAAATGAGAAACATGAAAATAAAAGATACAAAAGACGTCATTTTACATGATATAGATTTGGGCTATGTTGTATATTTGAAATGATTTACCTTTAAGTATGATTTTATCTACGGGTCTCACTTTTGAAGTTCTATAATCTCTAAGTACTTTTATCTCATTAGAAGACCCCCTACAAAACTTTGGACTTCCTTTTCTTCTTTGACTCTCGGTTGATAAAAGATATTCACCAGTCGTACAAGTTTTTCTAGTACTCCACGCGATTTGACGTCACTATATGAAAGGAAACTTAGATTTGTCAAAGTTCTAAAGTTAGGTCTTAAGACAGTATTCCCAGACTGATATGAGACTTTATAACCCGCTTTTATCCTAACTCTTATTCAATCACTGTCAAGTCACAGGTTATGTGTAAATAGAGAGGACGGAAAGTACTTTGAACTACACAATTTTAACTAGAAAAGTATGATATTTTACCCTATTAAAAAGTAGAGTCAAACTAAAATAGTCCGTAGGACATGGAGAAGTGAACTACTGTTTTTATTTTGTATGGTGAGGTTATCTTTTTTATTACTTCTTTTGACCTCATTTTACCTCTTCTACCCTTTCACCGTTAACGGTTTTCAAACCTATGTATTTATACGTTTACATTATATAGGGTCCGAAATTGAGCCAACTAAACAACTCCGAAGTGTTTTCTATACCCGTTTAAATACCTGGTAAAGGGGGGGTAGAAAGATTTTTTAATAAAGCAAAGACTCGTAACTTTCCCTTTCTGTCAGACGTAAAAACATTTATTTACAAGGACACCAAACACTATAGATCCGTGTATACAAAGTTCGTATTTACAAAAGATAACCCTTGACATATCTTTTGGATAATAACTCTTAATCTACTAAAGTACGGAGTATTCAAATTATGATTGACCGTCCTCAGTTTTCCTTAATTGAAAAAACTTTGACACAGTGTTGAGATTTGTAACACGGTTTGTAGGGTCAAAAAGTTTTAACTGACCTATCAAGTAAACATCAAATATGAAGATAACTTGAAGGTCGATTAGTAACGACAAAAAAAAAATAATAACAACGAGAACAAGAATAATCTACACTTAGTTTGTATACGGGGAAACGGACGTTTTCCACTAGACGTAGAGGTTTTAATGAGAGCATAGAAATCTTTTTTAGATTACGACGTTGTCCTTGAAGAAACTATGATAAGATGTGATGAAGGTATACATATAATTGTAATGTCTTCTTTTATTCTTCCAACACTGGTATCTCCAAAATAGTCTTTTTTGACAAAATTTGTTATGTATAAAAGAAAGTATCCCTTGAAACTCGTAAATGTTTGATTAATTCGTTTTAAATCACCGATCGGATTCGTACAATTACTGTCTTTATTTCATATACTTAGAGGTTAAGGTACAAGGTCAGTAAATTGACAGGAGACATAGAAAGGAAATAGGTCTCCGTTCTAAGTCCCTTGTCTCAATGCACTTGAGAGGGTACTGTGATTACTGAACGAATTGTCTCCCATGTTGAAAAGAGAAATGTTTGGGTAGTTTGACTTCTGTAGGATGTCAGAACGGATGTGACTCGAAATTCTAGAAGGGATTCTATGTAAGTTGATGATAACTGGAGTTCCCTCTATTGATGTCGGTTACACGAGTCGTACGTCATTAGGACACACTCAGTACTTCGTTCTCTTTATTAGGAAAAGGATCAACTTTTGAGTTTCCCTCCGGTTCTAGTACAATGTAATCATGTCGTTCTTGCAATCATGTCTTATCACATATTGTAGTGAGTACCTTTTCCCTCTCTGTCGAAGGATCTTTATCCTGCCAAAGATCCAAATAAGAGTGACAATTCTTTGTTATTTGAAGAATTCTCACCAATGGAAATCAGCTCTTCCCGAATTAAATGATAAAGGAATCTAATCATGGTGGATAACTCCGTTCGATATAATTGGGACTCATATTCTAATATCAATCCAAAATAGATCTTTTTCTCACATGTTGTTTTTAGTCATTAGTTTAAGTCTTACTGTAGATACACGAAACAAGTTATACTTCTTTTTGACTTTTAAGGTTCTAGGTTTATACTAAAGTTTGTTATCTTGAAGAAGGGAAGACCACGGTACCCTTGACGAAAACGAGTAATTGGTGGGACCTTTTCTAGTTAACGTTGGACAGCGAAATTATCTTCTTTATTGACGAGCAACGTAAGTTCATTCTGAAGAGGAAAATTTGTTTTTAAGACTTATCTTTTACGGTCTTTGTACATACTGTAAATTTTATTACATAAATAAAAATCATGTAACCAAAACTCTTATCGATAAATTACTATAGATTACTTAGTGTTAGTAATAGTATCTTTATTAGAATATTTTTTTCGTAGGCAAAACCCGAAACCTCATCTTCCCTCACAAACACGTTTGTTAAAAAAAAGGACATTAACTTTACAATAAATGGAGAAAAATGTCTCACTCGAACAGATACGCCTTACCATAAATTTCCATTACCACCTAAAAGTAGACGAGATAAGACCGATACTTATAGAGGACTGTTGAGGAGGGGAGTTGAGGAAAAGAAAGGAATCTACAGTGTTTTCCCGTTTGAGTTTATAAGTCACAAAAATGTAGTTTACAGTAAATAGTGTACCGATATGGGTAGGTAAATAATATTTCATAATAACTCTCTCCAGATTCTTCTTTTCGGACCCCTTATTGAGTATACACTGTAATTGAGATTTTCTTTGAGTTGTACGTTAGAAGAATTTCAGTCTCTATGATGAATATAATTCACGTTAAATTTTATATGATAAGTAAAAAGAGAAGGAGATTTACACACGAATCTAAGAATTGACTCAGTCTTGTAGATGAACTTTTTTTAGATAAGGAAATTTAAAGGTACCACTTTTTGATAATTGTCGGAAGGTACTCCGCTATCTAGTGTAAACCTTTCTGGTTAAATTACGATCGGTAAACTAGAGACTCACCGTATATAAGGTCTTCCTTCAAATTAATATGTAGACTGAGGGTGAACGGGTAAACCGTCTCAATGTAAACTAAAAATAATTTGTATTCTGAACTTTTGTACTCTATATCGAAATAGAAAGTAAGAAAAAATAGGTTCATCTCAAATCTTCGACTTCAAATTCGAGTTCATCTACATTAAAAAACAAGGAAAGAACGAAACATTGAATATTGAAGTAAGGTTTATTCTTTTGTCTAAAAAGAAGACTTATGAAGTCTAATCCATTGAAATGATTCTTAGAGGGAGGTAAGGTCCGAGGTCCAATGTCTCATTTTCTCTCTGAGAAAGTATTGATTCTTGAGAGAGTTCAAAGGGATAATTTACATGTTGAAATTATGTGAGAACCCTTCATCATTGGAATCCAAATGAGAAACCCTTGTTCTAAATAACAGATACCCAGGTTTAAGAAAGACTAGGACTCAACTTGGTAAGTAAGGTATTACTAAATTTATATCATTCTATCAATTCTTGTAGGATTCTGAAAGACTTTCAGAACTTTAGATCACGGAAAAACAATAAGAGGTCGGACCGTAAAATCCTTTCCTGATGCATTTCAGACGTATAACAGTGCGACGAATAAATTGGATATGCGTCTCATGTAATGTGTTTTACGACCCGACCTATTTCGTGTTCAACCTTAGTTCTAAAGGCCCCTTTATAGTTATGGGAATCTATACGTCTATTGTGGTAAGAATCCCGTCTTTCACTTCTTCTGATTTCTCGGAGAACCACTTTCGCCTTTCACTTTTTCTACCGAATTTTGAGTTGTAAGTCTTTTGATTCTATACCTTAGACCAGGGTAGTGAAGTACCGTTTATCTACCCCTTTGTTACCTTTGTCACTGTCTGAAAAAGAAGCCGAGGTTTTAGTGACGTCTACCACTGACGTCGGTACTTTAATTTTCTACGAATGAGGAAATACCTTTTCGATACTAGTTGGATCTGTCGCATAATTTTTCGTCTCTGTAATGAAACGGTTGTTTCCAGGTAGATCAGTTCCGATACCAAAAAGGTCATCAGTACATACCTACACTCTTAAATTTATTTCGACTCGTGACTTCTTAATTATAAAAACTTGACACCACAACTTATTCTAAGAACTCTCAGGGAACCTGACGTTCCTCTAGATTGGTCAGATGGAATTTTCTTTAGTCAGGACTTATAAGTAACCTTCCTGACTACGACTTCGACTTTGAGGTTATAAAACCGGTGGACTACACTTCTTGACTGAGTAAACTTTTCTGGGACTACGACCCTTTCTAACTTCCGTCCTCCTCTTCCCCTGCTGTCTCCTACTCTACCGACCTACCGTAGTGGCTGAGATACCTGTACTCAAACTCATTCGAGGTCCTCAACCACTACCTGTCCCTTCGGACCGTGCCACTTCAGGTACCCCAACGTTTATTAGCCTGTGTTAACTCTTTGACTTGAGTTGAGACGTATGTCCAATTTATTCTTCACACTGTTATATGTCGGAACCACATGAGGAAAGGGTTAAACTTTGGGTAAATTACAAGGTACAGGTCAAGATTGAGAACGAAAACAGGAAGTATGTCTAAAGAGTCCTCCGTCAATTACAACAGACCATAAGGGTGGAGAACTTCTTAAAAGGTGTCAAACAACACTGGGTGTGTCAGTTTCCGAAACCGAATCAGTTATTTCGTCTACAAAAAGACCTAGAGAAAACGAAAAAACTACTAGGTTACCTATAACCGTTAAACTAGAGACCAAGGAGACGGAAAAGATTTAGGTCGAACTTGTAGAGTTCAAGTGCTAAGTATATGACAATTTCGGACCGAACCTCTTAAAATTCGTAATGAAACGATCGTACACTCTACTCATATTAGCACGCCATCAAACTCGTAAGAAACCGCAACGGAAAGAATCCCTGACCTTACTTTTAACTGGAAAAGGTCAGGACACCGGTGACGGTTCAAAAGGTTTAAACAACCATATAACTCACTTCGTGAAGGAGTCGTAGTAGAAAATCCTAAACTTTGTTGAGTCGATCTTAAGGTAGTGACTGTGGTCCAAACAAGTATCACTACGAAGGATTCCGGGTGAACTGAAGTGTAAGGTCCTACAGACCGAGATCCACTCACTAGTGTGGTAACACCAATAGACCCAGTACTTCTAGAAAAAACATGTAAAGAAGAGACATAACAACGGTGGAAAAGAATTATAGAAGACGAAGACAATCCAGGTATGGTAAAGACAGGAAATAACTCGGGTAGAAACGTATTTTACAAGGGAACCATAGAGATTAAAAGAACTTCTCTAGAGATCAGAAAGGGTAAGATAATAAAAGGAGATGTTATTTAAATATTATTTAAATAGATGTTATTTCAATAACATCTAAAATGATTATACATGATTAATAGTCCTATCAGGTTCTCAAACCATAAAACAATTAATATCGAGACGAAAGTTGGATAAACATGATTGAAAGAGAAAATTTGTATACAGTACAAACTTTAATGATTTAGAAGATACTAAGAGGATAGATACCAAAAGTGGTTTGATAATATGTAAGATGAGGTTGGAACGGTTCAAATTGTTTAAGAATTAAATGAACCCGGTCAACTAAGTCAGTCTGTTCACCAATAAACTTTTATAAGATTACTGAGACCCTATTCTACCTCTTCGACAACTAGTCCAATTTAGTAGATGGATCATCGGGACACATGACCGTACGTTTTGGTTCGTTGATAAGTGTGAAAAGTTTCCTTATTTATACGAGGGGTACGTGTCTTCACTGTCAGAAGGCGACGTCGGTGTCTACACTATGTCCTGTCGAATGAGACTGGTTATTTAAATACACCTGATCTCTCAGGTAAGGATCCGACTCTTGTACGACCTTGACGTTCCTTAAGAACACCGTCTTACTTTACTCTATTTCCTTTTTCGTTCTCTGTCAAGAGGTGGTCAGTCCTCTGGTCTTAAACTCAGGACTGTATCGACCACTGGTCACAACTCTTATACGAGTTAGGTAAAGAGAGTCAAAAAATTAACGTACGGACCTTCATTATTATGAACGGGAAAGGTAAAGTTCCCGACGAGACTAGGGGACTTTCGTTAGTATGTGTACTCTCATACAGCTTTTTATATTTTGTGATATGTCTATACTTTCTTACAAGACGAAACCAGAGAGAGTACTTAATCACTTACTGTAATTCCTGTTTCCTATATGTTCTCTTCAACTCGATGACCAAGAAATCTATTTTCCAAAAAAATCCCTCTTCTCTAACATTTAATAAACTAAGGTAAATTTGAATTATTTGTAAATAACTCGAGAGATACACATATATCCCGAAGGGCCCATCGAGTCACAATTTCTTAGACGGACATTACGTCCTCTGTGACCAAGTTAGGGACCCAGCTCTTCTAGGGGACCTCTTTCTTTACTGTTGTTGAGGTCATAAGAGGGACCCTTTAGGGTACCTGTCCCATCGGACCGTCCGATGTCAGATACCCCAAACGTTTCTCAACCTACATTAAATCTCCGACTCGTACGTGAGTACACACATACATTGTAATAATACCGACAATGTCTCTTGTCTGTTATATTTCCACCAATCAACAGGGAAGGTATAAGTCTACTCGAATGATTTACCTTTTTGTGACACCTTGATCTTTCCACGTTCATAATTATTTAAGTGACTGTGAAATTGTGTTCGTATTACTTTCCGTGAAAAACTCGTCTTAGACTTCCTACTTATTCTCAAACCCTTTACCTCTTTCTTGTCTTCTTTGTTAGTGTGAGTCATTTCATTTTTGTTTTCTTGTCCTTATCTATACACTCACATAATATTGTTCTTCCTACTACCTTCTTTACGACTGTGGAACCTACATTCGTCCTTTACGGTACTCCTTAAGTCATGTAGTCCACTCTAATCTCCGAGGATTTGTGAAACAACACACGTGGATGATTAGGTGGGTCGTTTTATGGTTGTGAAACCAAGTCTATAAACTTAACGTTTCAGATCAGAAAGGTGTCCTCTACGACAACTAGTCTGAAATGTGGTGTCGTCGGGACCCCTACAGACTGTGGAGAGGTGAAGGATCTTTCACAAGTCTCGGTTACGTAGGTTTAATCTATAATGAAACTAGTTTGACGGTAACTCGAGTTATTTTCCAAGGAAGTACGAGACAGTAGGTTGTTTTGTCTATTCCTAGTTGGTTTTTTAATGAACACTTCTCTTATAATTTCTTGCCTTGAACTTTTGTTAAAGGTTTTCGGATAACGGACTTCCGTGACTTCCTAAGGAACCTTTAAAAGACTCGTCCACCACACAGACATGTGTTCACTAACTTAAGTACACGTATCACTTTAGTATGTTAACTCTGTCCGTCGTCTTTACATTTGGACTCTATCAGTAATAGTTATAGTTTACCAAAGAGTCTCAGCAGGGTGGAATATAAATGTACCTGAAGTCTAGACTAGGAAAGACCATTGGGATCAAATCAGATATAGAGGTTTTGAACTTTTTTTTAACTACTTGGGGTAATGTAAATGTTAACCACGGTGAAGATAATTTCTCAACACTAAAATGGTCAGGAACCATGTATTTATTGAACTGAATAAGTTTTGTTTTGAGAAGTAGAAGTGACGTTGAGGACGGAGACGGCGTAAGAATCTCATAGTCAGTCCTGTCTGATACCACGTCATTGTCAGGGTCATGATATACGCGTATAACAGGAGTGAGACTCTTCAATTACGACGTTGGTGACAAACCTTGTACTGGATAGTAACATCTTGTGTTTTTTCTTTTCATGACTCAGAGAGGACCGTTAGTTTACGAACCAGGACTCAACTTTGGTAAAAAGTAGTACTTTCAGTTCGAATTCCAGTATAGTATATAAATTAGTCAGAATCATGGTAAAATGTAACTATTTTTAAGAGTTTAAAAACTTATCTGACCATACTTTAATAAAGAAAAGGTTTAGTAAAGAAGGGGTTTATCATAAATACTTTTGATCAGAAAAGAACAACAAAAGTGTGGTCAACAAAATGGGATTGTTCATTTAACAGATAGTATACTTGAGTATGAAGGTCAGACCCCGGAAACATATGTTCCTAATATAAAGAATTTTGACGAACTTTCCACTAAGAAGACTCAGTTTAGATAACTTTAAAGAAGTTTTGAAGTTTCGGTTATAAAGTTGGTGAAAATTGGACTCAAGATTCAACGTTTTGGTAGAAGGAATATAATTTTATCGTCTTAAAAGATTTTATAATTTACATATGTGGATTTTGAACGAAAAGTATCTAATATATTGATTCTAAATTATATCTAAGTTTTATAATAGTCTGGGTTTCCTTATATCAATGTCTTGTCTATCCTTACTTTCTTTTTACTATTTTAGTTTTTAAAGAATTAATTCAGTTGACCTCACATTGACTATTCATCATTTTCCAGTGAAGTTTTTTTTAAATAAAATCGGACCAGATTGTATGAGTTTTCAAATAAAAAACTTTATATTTTCTTCAAAACATAGTTTTGAAGTCCTATCTCTTTTTGTAGTCTGTACTGGGGGTGAAGGATTTCACCCTACTTATCGTCTGTATAATTATTTGCTATAGTCTCCACTAAAGTTCAGACTTATGAAACAACACAAGTTTTTCTGTGTCAATCTTCAGACTAAGTTTTAAATTTGACCAAATTCACATAACTTTTCTTTGGTTTTTCCACTATTTCTAAAGTTTAGTATTTAGTATTATAAATCATTAGATAGGAAATAATGGTTGATTTTATAAGGGGATGTAGGAAGACATCTCTTAGTCCCACCCAGGTAAGTGACGAGACTGGTTGATTTCAGTCTCAAATTTCTCAATTTCAACCTCATTAACTAGGATATCCCCTACCACGACTGTTAGTATCATCCCTCAGACTTGGTTCCACGAGTGTCTAGTACTTACGGGTCGGTCTTTTGGGTCTTAACCAGTTTTTCAGATTTCCTTCTGAAACCGAGCTCCAGTTTCTGTCATATAATTCTGTTATCATTCGGCAGACAACATTACTCTTTCTTCTCTCCATTCTTTGTTGCACTACCCTCAAGGCCTGACAGAACTTACCTTCGTTTTACGGTAGTTTAAACACGAATAACAATTTCTTATATGACTAGATCAAATTTCACTCTCTAAAACCAACTTGTTCGAAGATATTGTAAATAACTAGATCATTCTTAAGAACAGAGTTCCCCTTTTATAGATTTATAGAGACCATATAGTTCAGTTTATTAACTGAATTTTTTCTGATTTCAACGATTATAATTGTTATATTGTATAGATTATTATAACATTAGTTTCCTTCTCGATTCATTGATTCTAAGTCATCTGTCCAGGTCTGTGGTATTATCGATCCTAAGTACCTAGAAATAAGATCTCGGATCTTATGATGGTAATGGAACTGTGTCGAGGTTCCCAGTTCAAAGAAAAGGATCTAGTGATTTAATACCGGTCATCCAGTCTCAGTGCATTAGGTCTTCCCGTTAGTCACACCCGATTTAGTGGGGTTCCCTACCGGTGATATAAAAGAATCACAAGTTTATGTCTACACTTTCATTGTAACAATATATCCTCGACGTAGGATCGAGTTTCGGTTTACTTCATCAATAACATTTCGTGTCGTGGAGAGTCTATCGACTTCAATTTGTTCATCTACCGGGACAGGAAGAAGGGAAAACTCCACAACGACATTACTAAGAGATTTATTACGGTTAGAAACACGTCATCGTAATACTTCAGTATTTTACCGTGACTCTCTATGGACCGAAAAGACCTAAGGTTCATGGTTCTTGTAACAGACGTGTGTCTCCGTGAATTATAAACAACCTATTAAAATTTGTTACTCCTTCATAAAAGAGACCATTGAAGATTGAAGATTAAAGATCTTATTTTTGTCAGAAAACTAACCTGTAATATCCGTCACTTATGTTCACACAGATCTGATGGAATGTTACCAATCGTGTATTAGTTTATTTTGAGCACTAACAGATGTCTCCAGACTCATAAAGACCTATTCTTTCATATATTCTTTCACATAGTCCATTCTTCAGTTCTATAGAAGATCCTAGGTTTCCTTGGGGACTCAGTCTCCAATTCTGTGACGAGACATCTCGTTCGTTAGTCCCATTTTTAGTTAACGTACTGTCAAAATAGGAAATAACATAAAGTTTAACGGATCTCGAAATGAGATCTTCGTAAGAAAAACTTTTAGGTTATTCTAATAATCAAGATAAGTGTAGGGAATGCACTGACATCGTGTATAAACTGAAACAAAGACATGAAATAGTTGTCGACCGGGAATCTGTGTTTCTAGAAAACGTCGTTTTGTGTTATTTATCACTGGCCTTATTCACTCCCGATATCCCATATTGGTTATATCAATTACTTGTAACGTAAAAACGAAGACTTGTTGGAGAACGTTACGGTGTCAAATTAAGAGTTGTATGGGGTCTTTCTCTTGTCGAGAGTGACAAGAGTCCCGTATAAATAATCCCTATGTTTCTTCGATTTCTTTAATTTGGTAAAAGAGACGATAATCTCTTGTTGTTACGGTTTTTAGTTTCCCTTGACACCAGTCTCGAGTTTCAGACCCGTTAATGGTTTATGGGTATTTGGAACAAGAGTGAGTTCCAGTTTTACAAAGGTAAACCCCTTGGGAAAGAACAATTTGATGAAAGTCTTTTACTTTTACTCAATTCAAGGGGATCCCTCTCTACGAAAAGAAGACCTCGTGTACCACGGATGGGTGTCCCTTCTACCATTAGTTAACCGATTTAACGAAGATAACAGGAGTGATGACGAGAAAACTCACCGGAGTTTCAATTGAGAGGGTTTTCCGTATCCACTGATCTATTAACTCGTTGTCGTCCCTTATCTCATGAAAGGGGTACTCCATAAAGAATTTCCCTAAAACACTAGATGAAGAAGTATTATTCCCTTAAGATTTTTGAATCTTTAACTTCAAGATAATTTTCGTAACTATTAAGTAAATTAGGTCGTAAAAGGTTACGTGACTGGAAGTCTAACAAAAAGTATCTTGTGTAGGTCTCCTTATACAACTTACGAAACCTTTCACGAGGACACTTCCTGACTCTCACGGAAGACCTCTCGTATGTCGTCCACGAGACAGAACTTCGGTAACTCTCAGACTAGTGATAACTCAATGGAAAATCTTGATTCTAGACCTCACACTGAGAGAGCCAGGGATGGGGTAGTCCGGACGATAGTACTGAGTCTCGGGTCCTTTTAGAGTTTACCTGATACACATCGATATCACTTCGATTTGTCAAAGTTGTCGTACAAAAGTTCCGAGTCTCTACATTTCACATGTTCCTCTTTCGTTGGAGTAAACTCTTTTCTTTACAGACTAAACGAAGACCCCTTTCGTTTTCTCTGGTTGTCATACACACTAGTTAAATTCATGATATGGGGTGTTAACCTCGGGTAGATCGTATAATCGTTCGTAGTAAATCTTTTTTCATTCTCTTCCTCCCCCCTTTCCTTCTTTTCCTCTTGCCCCACTTCTGTTCTATCCTTCCTTCAACTCCTTTTCCTTTTTTTTTTAGTAAGTTTCTTCGGGTGACTCTTTTGAAAATATCGAACTTGAATCTTTCCATCTACAAAACCGTTAACTTGTAAACCCTGTACTTTTCTCTTTCTCTCCAAAGTAAAGGACTGTAACTCTCTTGATATCCAGGAAAGTGGGACCCTCTAGAGTCAGGATTTTAAGTAGGTAGGATGGTTCCGAATCTTGTGATGACTCCGATTTCCCTCACGAAGATTGGATATCTCTATTACTCGGTTATTCCAATTAAATGTCTTCGCCCAGTCTGAGTGTTCCGATCGACCCTCATCCGAAAGTCACTCTCAGTGTGTAAAGGTTACTCGAGTCATGTCGAAAATACCCAACGGGTAGACGTCTCAATACAAGTTATACGCTGACTCAGGGCGGTTTTGTAATGTGTTATCTACATGTGATATCTAGTAATGTGTTATCTACGGAGGAGGAAAAAAGATTTCCTACGAACGATTATACGATCTACCCGAGGTCGACACCCCATGTCAGGTAATGTGTCCTAAGATTTATCTTAGGACGGGTGAGTGTGTCGGGTATACGGTACACCAATAGTCCCCATTTTTACCCATAAAACCCTCGTATATTAAATTCTTCACTAAAATTCATAACTGAATTAAACATGAGGAAAGTAAGTCCCGGGACCTAGAACTGAGATCCGTCACCCCGACTAAGACACCCTCCAGGGGTCTGTGTTCCGGAAGTCATGACTCTAGTTATGTACGAGTGATACTACCATGGATGTTTCGGTAGAAAAAGGATTGGTACGGGAAAATACGGGTGCTAAGGAGAGTTAAAGACTAGGTTGGGTAGTCAGTAAAGATAACCGAAATACAAATTTTATATAACAAATGAGTTGACGAAGGATGACAATGTCGTCCGTCCATCGATCCATGGTCGTCTCTTTACCCCGTCCCCGGTCCACCGTCCTTTAGTGCATAGAACATTTGTCATCCCAGGTACCCGTCTGTGTCCTTTGTCCTTGGTCGTCTGACTGTCCTTTGGTGTGTAAAATTTACTATTCCCAGCTGTTTCCACCTCTTTCCGTTCTTAGAGGACGAGGTTTACATTAGACAACGAGTAATATGAGAATAGTGTTATTTTAATCGGCACGTCTGTTCTTCATGGGAGTACGTGCCTGCGGTACTGTGAAGACATTCATTCATTCACTTTCAGAGAGTCACATAGGGTGAGAAACACTGAGAGGTGGGTGGNCAGGTACCTTAAGAGGTCCGGTCTTATGACCTTACCCATCGGAAAGGGAAGAGGTCCCTAGAAGAGTTGGGTCCCTAGGTTGGGTCCAGAGAGAGTAACGTCCGCCTAAGAAATGGATACTCTCGTTTATAGGGTTCAGGTGAGTCCTTTAGTCCCTTTTGCTGGGGGTTTGAAGAGGAAAGGGTCACTTGTAACACAGGGAAGGAGAATACGGAGAGCATTGGTCGAACGGTTTCTTTGGGCCCCGTCGTCAAGGAGTGAAGAGACGGGTAAGAGGGAGACTCTCACATGGAAACGAATTTATTCGAAAATCAAATGAAGAATTGGAAAGACGAAACAGAGGTTTAAGAAAGATCTTCTTGGAGTTTAAGTGACCCTTTGGATGGTAGGGATAACGATATTAAGATCAGACTCAGTGGTGGTAGACAGAGAACCTGTAGACGTCACTCGAGGTCACTAAAGAGAGTAAGAGACAAAAGAGTGGTGAGAATAGGGGTTCCAAGTAAACAACTACCGGAGGTATGTGTCTGTCTCTCATCTCTGACCTCTTTCTTCGTAAAGGAGGTCTAACCATCCACCGTCCATAGTACTCGCTTTCTCATAAATGAATGTTCAGAACAGGACCTACTAACGTTCTACACATCTAGAGTCGTGTGGATGTTCTTAGACTGTTAGAGAAGTTCACTTTCACTTCAGTGAGTCAACACAGACTGAGAACACTGGGGTGCCTTACCTCGGATGGTCCGAGCAGGCAGGTACCTTAAAGGTCCGTTCTCATGGCCCACCCAACGGTAAAGGAAGAGGTCCCCTAGAAGGACTGGGTCCCTAGTTTGGGCCCAGAGGGCGTAACGTCCGTCTGTGAAATGGTAGACTCGGTGGACTGTTCAAATATCGTTCCTGAATTGACCTAAATTAGTGATATGGTAGGGCCACTAGAATTATTGTGTAATGAGAATTCCGACGTAGGACTTTTCACCAAGGTCGACACCTTTACCACCCGACTCACATGAAAGTTCTCTCCCTTATTCCTAGGATTAACGGGTCCAGAGGGTATTGGAAGGTTCCAGTAAGAGGTTTGTTGGTCAAAATACAGTTGGGGATAGAGAAGGGAAGGGAGGGTACTGAAGGATAACGTTAATCTCATTTTATCTGTCGTAAAAGTTTCGGATCCCATAGGGTCGAAGACGGGTAAAGTGAATCAATTTGGGGACGTCACACGGGTGAAGTACAACTACAATCAACGAGTCAACACAGGCTGAGAAACGTTGGGGTACCTTACATCGGGTGGTCCAAAGAGACAAGAATCTTAAGAGATTCGTTCTTATGACCTTACTCATCGGTAAGGGAAGAGGTCCCCTAGAAGGCTAGGTCCCTAACTTGGATCCAAAGGACGAAACGTCCGTCTAAGAAATTACAGACTCGGTGGTCCCTTCGGTAATGAACGATAGAAGATCGGAGTGACCAGAAGTGAAACAGGGACCTCAATTCAAATAAGAGAAGGTTCCGTAAACGAGAACAAGTAGAGAGACGAACCTAATAAAAACAGACGTCCCTAGGAATACTGACGGAAGATAAGTAGAAAGTCCAAGTTCAAATTTTGAGTAAAGGAGTCCATCCCGAAGAGACTTGTAGTGATGTGGATAAGGACGGTAACGAGAATGGACTTTGTAAAAATACAAATAACACTCTGACAAGTTAACTGTACATTCGAGGTACTGACGTCTTTGGACCAGTTGAATAAATGACTACATAAAAGTCCCGTATTTGTGACCAACTATGTTTCGTCCGTGACAATTTTTTTTTTTCACAAAGAATTTGTCTACTTACTTTTTTACTACGAACCTGACATCGAGTTGAGTCAGTCTAGAACGTTGGTGTCCTTAGGGTTTGATTAGTACTGGAAGATCATCTCAACTACGAGGTCAGAGAGAAGAATAAGAAGGAACATACACTGACTGTCCTACGGATGGACTAACTTCGAATCGATCGTGTACAATAAAAGAGACGTTTCTTATAGTCGGAAAAACGTGGTCTGTCGTGAAACCGTGATACGAACCCCCGGTAAAACTTGTCTCTTTAATGGGGTTTTTACGGGGGTTTACATCGTGATTTATATGACGTTTTGAGTGTGTGTGTGTAAACGTTATACTTGTGATTTTGTTCCGACGTCGCATCGAGGACAAGTGACTGGAGTCAACCCTTACTCAAATAGGTTGCTAATCTTAAAAAACGATTAGACGGTAAACGATGTTTTCGTGACCCTCGACTAACTCTCTAATGTTTATTGAAAATCGTGTCTCCGTTTAAACTTTTGTCTCCTAGGTGTCTATAACCTATAGTTGACATAGTCTGTGAAGGAATGATTTTGACGGCGGTCGTGAGAGAACGGCCGAAAAAGAGGTGAGGAGTAACGGAGTGGGAGAATGGTAGAACGACCAAATAAAGTCGAGGGAAGTTAAAGGGTAGAATAAAAGAGTAGGTCAAGAGGATCTGATGTGGAGACCATATTTAAGAACAGTAAGACGATACTCTTCACCATATAGGTTCCGTTAGGAAGTTCTCCACGTAGATTGTTTACTAATGTGTTTTAGTCGGTATTGAGATTCTAATGTCGGAAAGGACAATGTATAACAGAATCAAAAGATTCCAATGGTATCGTATTATTGTGTGTACCCCACCGAATCTTGTTGTATTTAAAAAACAGAGTGTTATGACCTCCGACTTTCAGGTATTAGTTCCACTGCCGTCCCGACACAAGGGAGACTTTGGACGACCTCTTCTAGACAGGAACGTGGAAGGATCGAAGACCGCCAAAAGGTCGGTCGGAACACTGAGGCATCGACCGTCAAAGTCGTGAAATTGGGGAAGGAGGTAGTAGTTGACTGTAAGAGGGGTGTACACAGGGACGTACAGACTGTTGAAAAGAAGTAGACCCACTTCCTTCCGGTCACTCTGACCATCTAGAACGTTGGACCCCTTATAAGATAATTTAAAGACTCTACACACTCATATCCGTCAGTCCTCCGTAATATGTAAAGGTGCGTGATTTCACAATGCGTGAACCCTTGTCAAATGTTACTGTCGATTGAAAGACGAGACAACGGGGTAAATTCCTAATAAAGTGGTGAATTACCACGGGAGTAGACTTCCACCGAAGGGTTACCGAGTCGACATTCCTTAGACGGACGTTACGTCCTCTGTCCAAGATAGGGACCCAGTCCTTCTAGGGGACTTCCTTCTTTACCGTTGGGTGAGGTCATAAGAATAGACCTTTTTGGGTGTCTGTCTTCCAACACTACCCGATGTCAAGTACCCCAACGTTTCGTACAATTAGTCGATATGAGGTTATGTTTTATTTTTCAAATTTACCATTTTTCCTTTCTTTCTTTTCTCATCCTTTATAAACAATTTAAGAGAGAGTTTGTGTTATTAGTGGGTGGGGGGAAGTGATTCTTGAGTTAAGAGAGGTTTCCCAGTTCGGAGCCGTCGATTTAAACGTCATAGACTGTGAGGAACTCGTATAAACTGACCTGTTCCATATGGGATTCGACCTAGTGATTGTAATGGAGACGGTCTTCAAATAACTTTCTCTCTACGCCCAAGGACGATCAATCAACTTAACTGTTGTCGATTTGAACCGTCGACATTCTTTTACTAGAGGGTAATATACGGGTCTCTTCGTCTTTCTCTTTTTAGTTTACCTGAACTTTCCCCTTTGGTGGTACTCTTTGTTACTCAAGGTATCTTTCTTTCTAGTTCTGTCAAAGATGGAGTGTCGGACTGTTAAAATAAAGTTAGGATGACCTCAGAGTTCCTATGAAAAACGGTGTCACGAGGTACCCTGTGTGGACACAGTTGTGGACACATGTTCGTAAAGGAGGAGAAATGTGATCAAATTAAATGAAGACAAAGGCGTTTATACATTAGAAGTAATTGTACTTTGAGTCAATCTGGAAAGGTAGTAAACAGTCAGAAGACCTATACTGTCAACTAGATGATTGTACTAAGATTTTCCTCTCTTAAAGAAATTAGAGGGTATTTTGAATAGACGGGTCGTTACCACTATACATTTACTAAGTGGACGTTATAAAATTAGTATACTCTGTTACTAAGGACTGGGTGTACTAGTTTGACTGTACCCATGAAACAGAGGAATGGTGAAAATTACTTTATACGTGAAGAATATTGTATCGTAATTCTTTAAATACCAGTTGGGAAGTCAACACCGAGTCACCCATTTCTTAAGTGGACGTTACACCCTCTGGACCAAAGTTTTGTCGGGGACCCAACCCTTCTAGGGAACCTCTTCCCTTTCCGATGGGTGAGGTCATAAGACCGGACCTCTTAAGGTATCTGATATATCAGGTACCTCAATGTTTCTCAGTCTTTACTGACTCGCTGAAAGTGAAGTCAAATCATGTGACGTCCATTTTGACTAAAGATACATGGATGTTGTATAAAGATATAACGAAAAAAATAAAAAGGCTATCCTATGGTTGAACAAAGATGGAAACGATCTCCGAGTCAAGTCAAGTCAAGTCAGTGAGTCAGCACAGGCTGAGAAACACTGGGGTACCTGACGTCGTGTGGTCCGGAGGGACAGGTAGTGGTTGAGAGTCTCAAGTGAGTCTGAGTACAGGTAACTCAGCCACTACGGTAGGTCGGTAGAGTAGGAGACAGTAGGGGAAGAGGAGGACGGAAGTTAGAAAGGGTTATAGTCCTAGAAAAGGTTACTCAGTCGAGAAGCGTACTCCATCGGTTTCATAACCTCAAAGTCGAAGTTGTAGTCAGGAAGGTTACTTGTNCTGATATATCAGGTACCTCAATGTTTCTCAGTCTTTACTGACTCGCTGAAAGTGAAGTCAAATCATGTGACGTCCATTTTGACTAAAGATACATGGATGTTGTATAAAGATATAACGAAAAAAATAAAAAGGCTATCCTATGGTTGAACAAAGATGGAAACGATCTCCGAGTCAAGTCAAGTCAAGTCAGTGAGTCAGCACAGGCTGAGAAACACTGGGGTACCTGACGTCGTGTGGTCCGGAGGGACAGGTAGTGGTTGAGAGTCTCAAGTGAGTCTGAGTACAGGTAACTCAGCCACTACGGTAGGTCGGTAGAGTAGGAGACAGTAGGGGAAGAGGAGGACGGAAGTTAGAAAGGGTTGTAGTCCTAGAAAAGGTTACTCAGTCGAGAAGCGTACTCCACCGGTTTCATAACCTCAAAGTCGAAGTTGTAGTCAGGAAGGTTACTTGTGAGTCCTGACTAGAGGAAATCGTATCTGACAAACCTAGAGGAACGTCAGGTTCCCTGAAGAGGTTGTAGTGTCAAGTTTTCGTAGTTAAGAAGCGACGAGTCGAAAGAAATATCAGTTTGAGAGTGTAGGTATGTACTGGTGACCTTTTTGGTATCGGAACTGATTTGCCTGGAAACAACTGTTTCATTATAGAGACGAAAAATTATACGACAGACCCGATCAGTATTGAAAGGAAGGTTCCTCATTCGTAGAAAATTAAAGTACCGACGTTAGTAGTAGACGTCACTAAAACCTCGGGTCTTTTTATTTCAGTCGGTGACAAAGGTGATAAAGAGGTGGATAAACGGTACTTCACTACCCCGGTCTACGGTACTAGAGTAAAAGGACTTACAACTCGAAATTCCGTTGAAAAGTCAGAAGAGAAAGTGAAATTCCGATCTTATTGAATTTTTGGAATTGAAAATGCAATTCAGGGTAAATTGTAATAAATTCAAGGTAATTTGTTTCAAAATTGTCAAAGTGGGTTCAACAGTAAAGTGTAACTGTAATTTGAATTACTCAAAGTCGACTATAGTACAGAAGATTTTTGTGTTTGGAATACAAGACAAATAGTAATGGAAGGAAAAATTATTACAAAAATTCCAAAGGATTATAAAATACAGTCTATACTATATGAATGGGACCTTGTAAAAATAGAAATATCGGGAGTCCTCGAGTGTAGATTTTACGACACTAGTACGAGATGTTGTCTCCATAAGTAAGAAAGTAAATATGAGGTTTAAAACACCTTGTAAGAGGTTTCCACTACAAAAACACTCCGTGACTAGAACGGAAGTTCTTAAATTATCATCCTTTCGATTTTATGTATGTGAATAATTAGACTAAATCAATCTTTTGGTATGCATAGAATTCTCTCTCGTAAGTCTCTGGTTCTATCGGAATAAAGACCCACTTATCTAATCCTTTATAAAACACTTTCTTATTTTAACCTTTATACTCTTTAACTCTTTTCTATTGTAACGTTTGTATTCTTTCCATTTTTAACTTTTTACAACGTGTTTCATAAGTAAAAGAATCGTAAAAAAATTTAATTTTTCCGTATAAAAGAAAATTTAGGTCGATTTTATATGCAGGAAAAACAAAAATGACTACCGAATAAGAAAATCGTCAGGACGTAAATAGTCGTTTGGGGTACAATAAAAGTAGAAACGAAAACTGAAAGGGATTCTATTAGTAGCCTCTTCCGTCACCGTGGGGTGAGGTCATGAGAACGAACCTTTTAGGGTACCGACCTCCTCGGACCATCCGACGTCAGGTACCCCAGCGATTACTGACTCGTTGAAGTGAAAGTGAAAAGTGAACGTACGCAACCTTTTCCTTTACCGTTGGGTGAAGTCACAAGAACGGACCTCTTAGGGTCCCTGCCCCCTCGGACCACCCGACGGCAGATACCCCAGCGTGTCTCAGTCTGTGCTGACTTCGCTGAATCGTCGTCGTCGTCGTTCTATTAGTATCCCGAAGGGTCCACCAAGTCACCATTTCTTAGACGAACGGTTCGTCCTCTGTACCCAAGTTAAGGACCCAGTCCTTCTAAGAGGCCACTTCCTTTAACGTTGGGTGAGGTCATAAGGACGGACTCTTTAGGGTACCTGTTTCCTCGGACCGTCGGATATCAGGTACTCCAGAGTTTCTCAGTCTGTACTGACTCGCTGATTTGTTGTCGTTCCATTAGTATTCAGAAGGGTATCAGTTTTCCGGTCGGTCGGGAAGTTTCAGTTGCACATACAAAATCAAAAGGGACACGTACGTACGAATCAGAACAAGTGGAGACGTGATAGGGTACCTGACATCGGGCGGTCCGATGAGACAAGTACCCTAAAAGGTCCGTTCTTATAAACGTACCCAACGGTAAAGGAGGAGGTCCCCTAGAAGGATTACGTCCCTAGCTTGACTCAGAGGACGTCAAAGACGAAACCGTCCGTATAAGAAATGGTGACTCGATGGTAAAGTAGGGAAATGGTCAAACATCTTGAACAACGATTCGGAAGGTTAAGGGTCTTGTAAAAAGTCTCGTTTATTGACAGGTAGGAAGTACAGACGGTACAGAAAGTTACAGACAGGATGAGTACTTATTCGGGTTTACTCATTTTAGGGTGACACTTAGTCATAAGTCGTTTTCTTCTAGAGTTACATCTTTTCATACAAAGGGTAACTTTCTGTAACAAATATGGGTCTCATGACCCCTCTGTTAGTAAATTCGAGTTCTTTCTTAAACTGATTAGACAGTAAAGTACACGTACAACGAAGGTTCACTATTTTTTTTTTTCAGGGTGAACTATAAAATATTCAGACTGAACTCATGATCGTTCTTTAGATTCTTTCTCCTACTGACATAAGGGTTCAAATTCAATATACTTTATTTTGCAGAATGGAGGACTTTAGACATCGTGAAGTCCCTGGTTTTCCTACCCATCAAGAATGGTTCGTCTTCGTTTAAGAACAACCAAATACACATTTGAATAAGAAATCTGGTCCATCCTCCTTCAATAAGTCAAGAGGTAAGTTCCTTCTTTGTGTACCCTTCGACCATAAAGTAGGTGTAAAAAGAAGACAAGACAGTAGGACAAATCTCCACTTTGTCGTACGTAATATTACCTACGTGAAAAAACAATCGACCTCTCAGTAGGGAGTAGTTGTGAGTTTGACGTAGGAAAGGTAGACTCCCTCTATAGATTTTCTCTGAGGGAGTGGTTGCACTTGAAGGTTACTTTTGTGACTACCTTTATGTGTCTGATCAACGTGTCTATACTTTTCTCTTCTTACCTACACTAATGGATTTCCCTTGTTCCTAAAGGGAAAGACCGTGCTCTTCTCCGACCCAGTTGACTGGAGTCGTCTGGGCAAGTGTTTGGGACTTGACGGGACCTTTTACTTATGAACGACTTTAAAGTCATTCTGATCCCGACATTAGGACTGGACGTTACCTTCTAAGACAGTAACAATTGGTGTGTTTCTGTAGATCGATTCACCCATTGTCCCTTGACTGCAGGTCAAGTCTCCGGTTCTGTACGAAGGTCTTCTTCATTGTACAAAAAGATTAAGTGTGTCTTCCTAAGAGGAGAGTCTTTGGTATCTAGACTTTCTGAGTCGAAAGAGCCTACCTCGCGAAGAGGATTAAGGGTGTCTCCGTACTATACCCGTTCTTAACATGATCTCTGTTTATGGTTTCATTTCGAAAATCAGAGAATAATTCCCTACGTACGTACGTACGTACGATTCAGTGAAGTCAGTACAGGTTAAGAAATACTGTGATACTCGGACGGTCCGAGGAGACAGGTACCTAAGAGGTCCGTTCTCATCGCCTCACCCAACAGTACGGGAGGAGGTCCCCTAAAGGGGCTGGATCCCTAGGTTGGACGTAGAGGACACTGAGGCTGTAGTGTTCACCTAAGAAATGGTAACTCGGTGTTCCCTTCGGGATAATTCCCTATTTATTATGATTTATGTTTCATCTTTATCATATTACAGAATTCGTAAATGGTACGTGGACCGTAAGACAATCAACGAAAGAACATTAGATAATTTGAGAAGGTATTTGAAATATTCCATCTACGGTAATGTTTTATGGAAGAATTTGTAGAAGGTATATAGTTGTAGGAGGTGGGGGAGTCCTTTTGTATGACTTGTTACAAATAGTGTGTGACTTATAAACATTGGTGGTCCGGTAAGAAATTATGATTTCTCACGACTTTTCATAAGAAGTAGCACTCAAACCCAAAAAACGATGGTTCTTAGTCAACTCAACCTCGGACTTTGAAAATTCCAGTCAACAGTAAGAAAACTTTAATACGATAAAATTATTGAACATTTAGTTTTTTTTTTTTTTGGAATTCTTTTTATTAACAAAAGATATTTTAATTCAGCTAAGAAAACCCTCAACTTATTTCTACCGAGTTATCTTTCTTTAAGAGAACTTAATAAACGAACACGTTGGTGAAATCGCAGTTTTTATTTTTATTTCTTTCTAAAGTCTGTCTGATGAAGGGTTCACAGACAAGAACGAGGAAACTTTCTTTGATTCCGACTTTTAGTATCTACTTTGTATCATCCTTACCAAATACATTCTGGAACGTCTTCGGGTTAGTCGTCTGGACATGATTTTCTTTAGTAAGTCGATAACCGTTTACTTATACACAAATTCAATATGAGTTTTTGAAGTCAAACGTATGTAGTGAAAAACACTAACGAGTGAAATGGAAAAATTCTCTCAAAGATGGTATAATAATTGTAATCCGTACTACTTTTACAGTCGAACAATACGCTCAACACTTTTTTTAGTATCAGTTCTATAATCAATAACGGACAACGAATAGGAAGATAGGGTTTGTCTCGTGTTCGTTTACATAAATTTGAATGCTTGAAATATGTCGAGAAACATATTGAAATACCCCAATGTATCACATATATGACAAATATATGACAGTTTAGATCACGTTATATATAAACACCTACCTTTAGTTCTTCCCTCTATATGACTCTCTTAAAATTAATTAGAAAATATTCTATTCTTTTAATTTTACAGTGGTTTTCTAACACTTGATATTCTTGTTTATTGTACGACCAGCGTTTTGTATCACCATCTATCGGTTGGACTAGAATTGATTAAAACTAGAAAGTCTTACTCAACTATAAATACAAAAATTTTAGATAAAAATAGTAACAAACAAGTTGTGTAAATTTTATAAATTTTTATGTCCGACTTTTTGGTGAATTCTATAAGTCTATTATTGAAAATATATGGTTCATAAAATTTTAAAGTAACAGTAATGTCCTTAGTGTAATAAAGTCTGAGACGATAAATTTTACACATTAATAAGTCCCTATTTGATCACTTAACATATGAACATTTAAGTTCCTAATTTTTTTCAGTTGAAAGTTTCGGTTTCTTATTATGCTTTTTATTAATGTCCCTTTTATAAATAGACTAAATTTTCTTAAGGAATTTCGATTAATCTTTGTAGATAGACGTATTTTCATTAGTTATCATATTTACTTTAAGTAACAGAAGACAAGAAATTTAGACCAAGGAATCGTCCAAGGTACGTTAAGAAAGAATTAGATCTAATCCAATGGATTTTCATTATTTTAAGTAAAGTTTTCATATTAAAATTCAAAATTAGCTAATTTTAACAGGAAGATAGATAAAGTCCGTCAAGAGTTAAAAAAGAGAAAAATTAAAAATAAGTCAGTCAAGTCAAGTAAGCGAGTCAGTACAGGTTGAGAAACCCCATATTAATTAAATGTTATGACACAATCAAAGTCTACATATCGTTCCTTTAGTTGATACGTATATGCATATAGGTGAGAAAGAATCTAAGAAAAGGGTATGTCCGGTAATGTTTCATAATTCATCTCAAGACACACAATATGTCATCCAGGAACAATCAATAGAAATATATGTTGTCACACTTACACAGTTAAGGTTAGAAAACATATGTTATGTGTTCTTCCTATTAGTAAATAGAGTAGTAAGTATATGAGTTACTCGTAAATAATTCTCGGATGACAAAAGGTTTATACATGAATATATAAGTTACTCGTAAAGAATTTTCGGATGATAAAAAGGTTTAGGAAACGATCCGTGACACTTATATCGTTTTTTATTTGTCTACACTGTGTAGAATATAAGGTGACCTCTGTATTTTTATTTGTCGTTCTACTTGTTCACTGTTCACGGGATACCACTTTTATTTACACACTACACTATACCTCAATAAAGTTTGACTTATTAGTCTTTTGTCAAAAGACTCCTTCTCTATAAATTTGGTTCTGATACATCAGTGTTCCTCGGTCGGTAAGTTTTTAGACCACTTTCGTAAGGTCCGTTTCCTTGTACCTTATTTCCGTCTCTCTATTCGTCCCTCTTCTAGTACCTCTCGATACATTCGATTCTTAAACTCAAAATAATATTTACATAACAACAACAAGTCAACGATTCAACATAGACTGAGAAATACTGGGGTACCTGACGTCGTGTGGTCCGAAAAGACGGGAAGTGATAGAGACCCTCAAATGAGTTTAAGTACGAGTAATTAGAGTAGGAGACGGTGGGAGAAGAAGAAAACTGAGGTTAGTTAACATTCACGTCAACACACATTAACCTCTAAAATTCCTCTACTCTCTTATACTAAGGTTTACAGGATGTGTATGAGACATTTCTGACCAAATCGTTTCCGTGTCAAATCCCTCCTTCACTTGTTTGCCTTTGTCATTTTAGTCAATTCTCCGATAAAGTAAACAGTAGTACTGTGATTTACCATCGTGACCTCTTTATTTTCTCGTCTGTTAAACCCCTGTAAAATTTCCTTGTCAGATATCTTGAATCTCTACAAACAGTCTTTACTCCCTTTCTCTCCTTGTTTCTAACTGAGGAGACCAAACCCCAACTCTATGATTTATAATTACCGTAAGTGAATCTACCCTTTCTGACCCTTTGTTAATTCAACCCTACCTCCTGGTTCTGGAGACGAAACTTACGAATTATTGACTCTATAAATTCATAGATTTATCTATTGAGTATCTTTCAACTCCGAATCTCTTCTCTAACTCCATTTTTATTCGGAATCCTAAGTAGTCGTTTCTCTGACTTAAATTTCGGTATTTTAACCTCCTTTAACGGATTGTTGTCCTGTATGTCATTTTTTCTTTTTACCATGGGTGTTTGTTCTACATACCGTATAGTAACAAATTTTCAACACGTTTCTGTAACTTCTCTTCGTCTTCAGTAACCATTTTTTCTTCGTCTCAGTGTTCCCTTTTGTTTTTGGTTGTTTTACATAACGGTACCTTAGGTCTTCTTCTTTTTAAAGGTTCCTCCTCCCACAGTAGATGAAACAGTTTACGACAACTGTAGATCATTTCACTTCTCTCTTTTCGTCTGTGACTGAAATCTTTCTATCACTTAACAAAAGTCTATGTTTTATACTACTTGTTAAAATCATCTTACCATCAACACCTTCAGTCTAATTGTTCTCAACTTCCTTACTACTTTCACCTCCTTATGTCTCATATGTTACTTATTAAGTTCTTTAAAACGATAATTTTTACCTTTGTTTTTCTCCTATATCAACTTCACCCTGTACTGCAGTTTTATTTATCTTATATTTTCTAGACAAGGAGTTAAATCAAGACTGATGATAGTTGACCACACTGGAACCCTTTTGACGCATTAAAAATATTTAGAGATATTTTACTCAAGAGAATAGACATGGAGTGTCTAAGTTAAAACTAATATTTAAGTTAAAACTAATATATATATATATATGTGTGTATACGTATGTATTTCAAGAAACATATTAAGGTCCTAACACAGTTCGTGAGAAAATACCATTACAACAAAGATAATAAAAGGAGAAAAGGAAGACACTTTGACGACAATTTCATATAAAAGGAGAGACAGAAATCGTACAGAATGTTTTCGGTAGTTTGAATTTTTAAGGTAATTGCATAGATAGTTATGACCAATTTCTCTCGTACAGAGAATAATAATTCTGTTTCTTCTGAATTCATTGTCATACTATGGGTAAAATATAAACGAAGATTTTACTGCTCCAGTTAAATTGTAAGTCAATCTTAATGATGTATTCGAGTTTAAAATCAACATAGAGATGGAACAGTTATCTAAAATAAAAACATGAATAAATTCGTATATGTATATACTGTGTATATATACACACAGTTTTATATAAACAGGAATTAACTTAATTAATATTAAATACCGATCAAAATTCTTAAGGTTTCTATTATTAATCTCTTAGATTCTCGAAAGAAAGTTTATAGTCGGTATTCAGATCAATCGGGACCTTACTTAAAACTATAGGAGAATTCAATTTCAGGAAGTGTTTCAGGAGTGTTTTAATTTCAGTTCGTTTATACACATTATTCTTTAATTTGATAATTAAAGAAGTAAAGTCCCACCTCTAGTTCTGAAAAACACAAAGAAACTTTAACGTAGATTTTGGAGTTTTCTTTGAGTAGTTTTTGTACGGAGATCTTGAATGGTTTGGTAGTAGGGATGCGTTGGGAGACAGATGGATAAGTTCATTTTCAGATTCCTCAAATTCCTTAAAGAGGTTCATCGGCAATAGGTGATTTTCTTTCTTACGTTGACCTTCTCCCATAAAGGTGTCTGTTAACTTCTCTACGAATTCTCTTTGGTGAGGCTCTCTGACGACAACGACCGCAAAAGATTTTAAGGTGTATCATAGAAAAAATTGCAGTTGGTTAAGAGATTAATAGACTGTGGTTGACCCACGAGTCGTAAAGTTTAGAATATGGTTGATGGGTCAACTACGTCTGGGGTGGGGTGTTTTGAAGGGAGTAAAGTTTACGGTCGACTTTTACCCCACAGGTCCGATGGGTGTGAAAACAGGTCTATTCATGTTTAAGTTCCCAATAATGTTGAAGTAGAAGTCCAAACTATTAAATCATCTTACTAATTGTCTTAAGTCTTTTCATGAAATGAATGTTTTTGGTCAAGTAATATTTTCTATTGAGTCTTTGTCGGCTTACCATCTCTACGTGTCCCCTCTCATGTCCCCCTCCCCCACGTCTCGAGTACGGGAGAGACCCGTGTGGTCGGGCGGTCGTGTCACTACCTGAGTGGTTGGACCTTTCGAGGGACTGAGGACAACATCGATTATTTACCTCAAAAGTAATTCACCCGTAGATTCAGTAACCGTTAATTAATGAGTAAAACATTGGGGAAAGAGTAGGGGTTTTGACCCCTCCCCCTCCGACTTTCAAGATTGTGAGATTAATACGTCAACCAAAAAACCCCATAGTTCTGGGATAGGACTCCGATAGATCTTCGGGTGAGTCTCATTGAAATAATCGTCCGGACACACGTACCATTCAACGAGTCAGTATAGACTGAGACGTTGGGATACCTGACACCAGACGGTCCAAGGAGACAGGTACCCTAGAGACCCGTTCTTATGACCTCACTCAACGGTACTGGTGGAGGTCCCCTAGAAGGACTGAGTCCCTGACTTGAGTGGAGAGGAAACCGAGAACATAATGTTCACCCAAGAAATGGTGACTCGGTGGTCTTTTCGGGGGAAAAAATTCGTATACGTTATAATTTAACGTTTTTCGAGATACGACCCTTGTCCCCTGTTTTGGTCTATAAATAAAAAGTGACATAACGTGAAGTTCTTTCCGTTGGACCGTCCAATAGGGGGAACCTATAAATGTCACTGGACTATTGACAGGAGTCCGACGAAGGTGCTTCTCCGTCGGAGATCGTTTCGTCTCTCCTACGTGACTCGAAATCAAGAAAGTTATAAACAACCTTTGAAGGAAATTTTTTTTTTTTTTCTTTCCGTTCTTAATTGGATCTAGTAAACTCGTACATTTCGTCTCAAACAAGAAAAATTTTAACTAATAAATAAGTAAGTTATACCTAAAAAAAAAAGTTGGTGGTTCGGTTTATGACAAGATCAACACGACTTGTGTTGACATTCGTCTTGTTTCGGGGACGAAACAAGTATCTGGTGTGTAACATTACCTCATCCTCATTCGTGTATATACATTGTCACATACATTATCAAAGTTTCCTTTCACGATACTTTTTCGTCCTATTCTCATGTCCCTGAACCCATCCCTCCACTCCAATAAGATCTCTTCAAGAGTAACATTCCAACTGTAAACTCGTCTCTACACTCCCTTCACTCCTTCGTTCTATGTACTTTTAGGTCACTTGAATAAAACGATAAGGAATTTTATACTTACTTATACCCCTGAAATTTTATTGATTTCTTCTTTAAGTCCAAATTTATTACTATAAGATTTCATCTGTGCCTCTCAAACCCATCAGATTAATAGATTGTTCGTACAGAACAAATGTTAAATGGTCGTTGGAAAGAAACACATCGTTAGAATTGTTTTTATTTCCTTTATATAGGTTAAAAAGATAGAAAGTATTTGTGATTACGAAATTTTCTTGTATGGAAAATTTAGTACGTTTGACATATAACGGAAGATTAGTTATACACCTTTAGTTACTACATTACTATGGATTACTCTAAACTCCCTACGTCACGAAGGAGAACAAGAAATTTACACTTTCAAACTTAATACACCTAGTTATCTGTTACTAGATTTGACGGGAAAGAACGTCTGTTTTCCCATATAGGTTGATTATTTGATCCAATACGTCCGTGAACCACATTAGTGAAAGAGAAAATTTTGGTCACTTATCAAACGATTAGAAAGACAATACTGTAAAGGAAATAGACTTAATATCAGTTAAGACCTAAACTGAAAACTGGTGATCGTGTGACAGACGATGAAATGTTGTCCTTGACATGAAATTAATAATAAAATGAGAAATGGGTCGTTCCTAAAAGTGTATCATCCATCTTTATTGACAAACGAAGGATATTAAAATTTAAGATCAAAATTATCTATTATATAAAATTAACAAGCTGTTAGTTTTATCATATTTTTTAATAAGTAACTTTCGAAAATGAGTGTAGAGATAGGTGGGAACTGGTAAGGGGGTGATATGGGTTTTATATTGTTGAGGGAAATTAAAAAGTCACAAATGTACTTACATGTGTTTATATTTATTTATTGAAATTTGAGAATAAAAGAGGTTCAGAATGTGTTTCTATTTTTATCGAGATATGACGAAACGAAAACTGTAAAAAGATTAAATTATTGCACAGAAAGACATTGGTTTACAGAAATACGAAAAATAACGTATCATGAGACAACACTTCGATGTAAAGATGGTAGGATTTGATATAACATTACTTATTGGAAACGAAACGTCATCCGTCTTAAGATTCTACTGGTGGCTCACTAGGTTTGGGAATGTATTATCGGGTCGGGAACTTACGTCTTCTGTGGACACATATATATATATACTGCCTGATAGTGAGAGAACTAATCGTACAAGACACCGTGTCGACTGACCTCTTTCTTTAATAGGGTCTGTCCGGACTAGACTACGAAGGAACCATCGAGTCACTAATTTTTAGACGGACGGTTACGTCCTCTGGGTCCAAGTTAGGAACCCTGGTCTTCTAGGGGACCTCTTCTTTTATGTTGGGTGAAACCGTAAGAACGGACCCTTTAGGGTACTTGTCTCCTTGGACCACCCGATGTCAGGTATCCCAGTGTGTTCTCAATCTGTGTTGAATCGTTGACTTGTTGTTGTCCGGATTAGATCCATCCGAAACTTCCTTCTTCAAGTTTTGTTTCATTTTTTATAAGGTGTCGATTAAAACTTTTTCGTCCCCCTGTGTACAGCTTCTAGTATTCGTTGAAGAATTTTACTATTGTTTGATGATGGGGGTCAGTCGTTCTTTTACCTCTGGAGTCACCATGTCGTCGTTCTTTAACTTAGGACGGTTCCTGGGTTTCCTTTAACCTTCTCCCAAGACTCGGGGTTTACTATTCTATCGGGTCGGTCGTAGAATTGAGACATTGTGGGACTCGTCTCTTCGATCAATATAGTGTCGAACTGAAGACTGGAGGTCTTTGACACTTTACCATGTAAAACAACAAAATTCAGAAAGTTCAGACACTATAAAACAATATACTGAGGTGAAATAATCTCAAGAGTCCGACTAGAACGAACCAATTAAAAAATATATATATATTTGAAAATTTTCAAAAATATCAAGATCTTTTGATTTTGATACCATAAAAATTTAACTGAATCCCTGTTAACTGTAAAATAAAATTCGTACAAAATTCGTAGAGATAAAATTCTCGTATAATTAATTAAGGTAGAAATACAGATGAAAATAACTAAATTTTTTTTCATAGGTAAGTCCTTTATAGGTCTCCTTTCGTAGGTACTTCTATTGAACGGGAGAGGAGACAAATCGTATCTAAAGAAAGACCCGAAAACGAATCAGTACAGATTGAGAAACACTGGGTAACCTATCATTGGGTGGTCCGAGGAAACAGGTACCCTAAAAAGTCCGTTCTTATAACCTCCAAACTGTAAAGGAGGAGGTCCCCCTAGCACGGTTGGGTTCCGAGTTTGGACGTAACGTCCACATAAGAAATGGACGACTCGGTAACCCCTTTGGGTTTAAAGAAAGATCGTTTGTTGATTTGAACCCTGAGTACCAATAAAGAGTCCCGACGTATATTGTTTCATGGTGTATGATCCACCGAATTCGTTACCTATAAATAACAAAGTATTAAGACCTTCGATTTTCAGGTTTCAGTTACACAGTCGTCCCAACCAAAGAAGAGTCCCGACACTCACCGAAGTCCGAAACCAAATATCTATAAAACGGTCACAGAAATATAGTAGAAGGGACATACAGGTAGATAGAGATTCAGGTTTAAAGGGTAACACTCCTGTATCGGTATATCCTGTCTTGTGTGAAATCTGGAGTAAAATTGAACTAGTAGACAAGAAGTTATACCAGTGTAAGTGTCCATAGTTTCCATGTTGTAGTAAAACTCCCATGTGTTTTCCGTAGAAGTCACCAAAAATTTACCTATAGACCAAGGTAGACGTCATCTTCATACCTCTCATTAAAAAAAATTAATAAAAAAAATTAAGATGATGGAATATTGATTCACTGTTCACTAAAAAAATACTTTTCTACGATTTTTATTAATTTTTTTATGAAAAAATTCCGACTCTGAGAAGTGTTAAGTAATTACTATATAGTCGAACTCTGATATCTCCTCGTACAAAAGAATGTCTTTAAAGACTAAGTAGTATAAGAACCCTTCTTTGTAGTATGTTTGATTTAAGGTTTGCAGTTGATTGTTCTATGCACCACCCTTGTTTTTTTATTTTTCGAAGTAAAATGAAATAACGTAATGAACTTTAAATCAATCGTAAAGTGTCCCTTTCATCTGGACTTAAAAATACTCAGGAAAGTCTCAAATTACTCAAAGTCAAGAATTCATTTGGAAATAACCTCCTTTAATTCTAGAATATTCTGGAATTTACCTTGTTTTCGTTTTAGTTTTCGATCATCACTCCTTCCAGTATTGGAGTCTATGTTAGCAAATTAGTAAACAATGGTATACGCCCCTTAAGTAATCTGAAGTGACACGCCAAAAACTCTCGTCTGAGTGGACTCAGACTTTTATTCGTTACTGAATATACAGAATCTTAGTTTATAAATAATTGACCAAGTCAAGATTTTCTTTTAAATGATATAAGACGGTGAAAAAAAAAAAAAAAAAAAAACCGGTACGACATGTCGTACTACCTAGAATCAAGGGTCTACCCCTAGTTTGGGTACGAAGGACGCCAGTTACTTTCATGGTTCAAGAATTAGATACGTCCCGTCAGATGTATCTTTCTGTCTTGAATGAGATAGGAATTACAACGGTAGTATAACATAGTATCGTTTCCTTGGTGTCTCTAGGAGACCAATTCAGTTTAGAGGTGTCTACTTATTGGACTCCGGTGTCAGAACGTCTCACCGACAACATCTCAGGTGACTAAGTGGCGTTATGTGTAAGAGAGGAGAACGGAAAATCATTATTTAAAACCGAAGTGTAAACCGAAGTATCGATCTCTGACATAAAATTTTGAAGGACTTAGTCTAAAGATAAGGACAGTATTGTTTGATAGTTTTAAATAGTCGAATTTTATGGAGGGTAAATAATAGACAGTGTCAAGACATCCGTTCGTCAGGTACATCTAAGTCGATGTTATAACTGGGTCCCGGAGCGTTTCGGTTTTAGTCCTACCACCGACCCGATTCGAGAATGGTCTTCTGAGACTCCTTCTTAGACGAGGATTAGAGTCAATCTAACATCCGTCTTAACTCAAGGAACGGTGAAGATTTTGACTCTCCAGAGACAAAAGAATTATGTATCAGGAAGTAGAAGTTTAGTAGTTACCGTATGACTTAAGAAGACGAGACTTAGAGACTAAAGGGGAAGACAAAGTTGGTGTCTTTATAGAGACGAAAATCATCAAGGTAACGAATATAATCCGGGTTGACATATAAAATCCCATTGGATAAATGGAATTTAAGTCGACTAATCATTATTATTAATATGGGGAAAACTGGATATTAATTTATATTAGAAATCTCTTTGTAATCTCCCGTTTCCAGTACCTATCGTGTTAAGACGGATGATGTCGAGAGAGTGTCATCTTCGGTGGTTCGGTCCCGACGGTGAGACGTGTGTTGGTCACCCCGCAGTACAAGTGTTTTAGGTTACGGTTACTACGGGAACCTACATATGTTACACCCTTTTCGTATGGTATATTAATCCAAATCGGTTACCCTACCTTTACCTTTATTACACGTACTGAAGTGTGATAAAATTGTATTTCACAGAACGGGTCAAAAAAGAGGAAAAGACGATTAGACTTTTACTGTCATTGTATTCGGTAAAATAATTCTTTCTTTTTTTTTTCCTTTTTTAATAGAACATTCAATACCAAAGAAATAATACCTCCAAATAGAACGACACAACAAGTCAAGTCAAGTCAACGAGACACCACAGACTGAGACGTTGGGTTTCCTTACGTCGTCCAGTCCGAAGGGACAGTTAGTGGTTGAAGACCTCGAATGAGTGTAAGTACGGGTAGTTCAGTCACTACTGTAGGTTGGTAGAGTAGGAGACAGTTGAGGAAGAGGAGGACGGAAGTTAGAAAGGGTCGTAGTCCCAGAAAAGGTAACTCAGTCAAGAAGTATAGTCCACCGGTTTCAAAACCTTAAAGTCGAAGTCGTAGTCAGGAAGGTTAGTTATAAGTTCTGACTAAAGGAAATCCTAACTGACCAACCTAGAGGAACGTCAGGTTCCCTGAGAGTTCTCAGAAGAGGTTATGGTGTCAAGTTTTCGTAGTTAAAAAACTGTGAGTAGAAAGAAATATCGGGTTGAGAGTGCAGGTATATACTGATGACCTTTTTGTTATCGAAACTGATGTACCTAGAATCCACCGTTTCATTACAGAGACGAAAAATTATACGACAGATCAAACTAGTATTGAAAAGAGGGTTTCTCGTTCACAGAAAATTAAAGTACCGACGTCAATTGTAGACGTCACTAAAACCTCGGGCTTTTTTATTTCAGACTTTGACAAAGATAACAAAGGGGTAGACAAACGATACTTCACTACCCTGACATACGGTACTAGAAGTAAAACCTTACGACTCAAAATTCAGTTACAAAAGTGAGAGGTGAAAGTGAAAGTAGGTCTCTAAGAAATTAAGAAGAAGTGAAAGACGGTATTCCCACCACAGTAGACGTATAGACTTCGATAACTATCAAGAGGGTCGTTAGAACTAAGGTAGAACACGAAGGAGGTCGGGTCCTAAAGAGTACTACATGAGACGTATATTCAATTTATTCGTCCCACTGTTATATGTCGGAACTGTATGAGGAGAGGACTAAACCTTGGTCTTATAACAAGGTACTGGTGAAAATTGACAACGAACAACTGGACGTATGTCTAAAGAGTCTTCCGTCCAGTCCACCAGACCATAAGGGTAGAGAAATTCTTAAAAGGTGTGAAACAACACTAGGTGTGTTAGTTTCTAAAACCACAACTGTTAAACTGGAGAACAAGGAGACAGAAAAGATTTAGGTCCAACTTGTATACCTTCAAGTACCAAGGGTATGACAACTTCGGACCGAACCTCTTAAAACTAGTAAGGAAAGATCGCACACTCTACTCACGTTAACACACCATCAAACTCGTAAGAAACCGTAACGGAAAGAAACCCTGACCTTACTTTTGACTGGAAAAGGTCAGGACACCGGTGACGACTTAAAAGGTTTAAACGACCGTATAACTCACGTCGTGAAATTATCGTATAGAAAATCCTAAAATTTATCGAGTTGACCTTAAAGTATGGAGGTAATCGAAACAAGTATCACTATTAAGGATTCCGGGTGAACTGAAGTGTAAGGTCCTACAGACCGAGATCCACTCACTAGTGTGGTAACACCAATAGACCCAGTACTTCTAGAAAAACATGTCATAAAGACACATAAGAACGGTGGAGAAGAATTAAAGAAGACGAAGATAATCCAGGTATGGTAAAGACAGGAAATAACACGGGTAGAAACGTACTTTACAAGTGAACCTTAGAGATTAAAAGAACTTTTCTAGAGATCAGAAAGAGTAAACTAACAAAAGGAGATAAATAAAAAGTGACCAGTGAATCCTTACGAAAGAATAGGGAGGAAAGATAAGAAACCTTGAGACGTAACTTTACCACATAGAAAGGAAAAGAGGAAACGAAAAGTACAGAAAAGAAAAGAGTCGATAAACATTCCGGAGGAGTCCATTTGTAAAACGGAAAACGTAAAGAAAAAGAACCCCTACCAGAACTAGTGACGGAAGAGATGTTACAGTCCTTGGAAGTAGGTATCAAGAAGTCCATGAGACAGATAGTCTAGATAAGGGAACTTAGATAAACAGTGAAGGTGACATAATAGTACTCTAAACTAAATCGGGTATGAACCTACCAGATCACCAAAAGGGATGAAAGAAGTTAAATTCAGACTCAAACCGTTATTCCTCAAGTACTGGACTCGGTGTCACTCGAGGGACAGAACAAAAACGACCGACATATCTCGAAAAGGTAGAAACCGACGTTTCTCATATTAGTCATACTAAAACCATAACTGGTAGACCACTACAGGTACACATCTCAGAAGAGAACACAACAACCTTCTCCCACAAACGATACTAGTCACGTAATAGAACTCGGTACAGGACATCCCGGTGGGTTCGACCTGTCCAGTACCACCTCTCAAGACTGTTTTGTACCGGGTGACTTCTTCCCTTACCGTTTGGTGAAGTAATAAGAACGGAACTCTTGAGGTACTTGTCATACTTTTCCGTTTTTCTATCCTGTGACTTTCTACTTGAGTTGTCCAACCATCCACGGTTATATGATGACCTCTGGTCACCTCTTTATTGAGGTCTTTTTTACTTCTCTGTCTCGGTTTCGTTTTTGTTATGGGTCAACAACTACACTGACCACTACCTTCATTTCAGGTTACGACATTCCTCGTCATAAGGTATCCTTGGACCTTACAATCCAGGTACTTAGTTCCGTTTGACCTTCACTAGTTTGTCCTCTACCGTTCTTACTTGTAGTTGTAAAATCCTTAGTCAATTGATTTTACCTGATCTTACCCACTTAAACTGAGTCTACTGGTAATATAGATGATGACACCCATTCTTAGGGAATCTTCTTTACCTCATCGGTGGAATCAGTTGTTTTCTCAGACTTTACGTCATGAACCTACGTTAAAGTTTCTTCTGTGTTACTAGAGATTAGTAAAGGTTCCGTTTGGTAAGTCACAGTGTCATTAGGTTCAGATACGTGGCTGGTCATTACGACTTCTTCGACTACAACTTGTCAAGATACTTATAGATGTTCTGGAAGATAATGATTGTGGGGTTTTTCTACAGGAAAAGTAATATCCCCTGACCTTACGTTTTCATCCTTCAGTTCTCTATGGACCTCATTGTCCGTTTAAACCGGAACCTCATGTTTTACTTCGTCCAGTCTCCGATTGTCTCAAAACGGTTCTCTTGTGTGACCAGTATCTTTTACACAAAATCTTAGTTCTAATTCTAGGTCTGACGAACTAAGGGTCAGGTCCAGAAAAACAACAGTAGAAAAGAGAGGAATAAGTGTATACACAAATCAAGACTTGTGGTGGTGATGTGTACCTCGACTAACGAAATTCAAGGAAACGTGAACCATCCAGATTGTGGAAGACAAGAGAGGAGGTCATAGGAGGAGAAAACAAGAGGTTTTCAAGACATTCGTAGATACTGCCCTCTCTACCATCCAGACCAACCTCAGACTTTTCCAAACCAAACTTAATCCCTATTATTCCCACTCCCTGAGTCAACCCACTCTAACTCTTCTGGAGTTCAGAGAAGAGAAATCTATTTTTCACATCCTCATTTTCTATTCAAAATAATAAACACACACAATGTCAACATATGTTGAGAAACACCGGGACACCAGACATCGGACGGTCGGAGGAGACGTATACCTTAAAAGGTCCGTTCTTGTGACCTCATTCCATGGTAAAGGATGAGATCTCCTAGAAGGGTTGAGTTTCTAGTTTGGGTACAGAGAACGTAGAGGACGTTATCTTCCACCTAAGGGTTTAAGGACTTTTCACCACTTATTAAGATCGTGTTTTATTTTACATAGTATAATTTCTTTTTCGTTTTCAATAAAAGATTATTTATTTTATTATATAGTCCGGACAGTTATAATGTATGTTATGTTACACTTCTCACTCATTTATTAATTAAAAATTTTAACTCATAGATTTTCATCCGTAAGTATTTTATGTAAATAACTGTTACTAGTTAGTTCGTTATCTATCGTAAAAACATATCGGTTATTGATATAAAAAGATGTAGAAGAAGTAATTGACCGTAAACTTCAGAAACAGTACGGGGTCTAAATCTTTAAAGTAATTAGAACTGTAGTCACACTCATAATAAGACTACTTCGCGAGAGATTCCTCTCTTACGTCGGTTACAGAACACTAGAGAATCGAGAAAAGTAAGACCAACTATTGAAGGGAGAACTGAGATTAACGAAGATGTCGAGACTCGAAGGGACTTTACAATGACTACTAAAAATCCGTAATAAACATAATTTTTTTCTATTTTGGAGTATTTTGTACATTGACCTTTCTTACGTTAGATTCTGTTAAATTTCTCATGTTTTAGGGTTTCATTGACATTCACGTCTACAACCGAACCTTTAACGGAATATAGAACGACTTATCAAAGTATAATCCACAGTGGAGCTGTAAACTTTTATGAAAACTTAGTTGATTACTATACTGATTGTCATATTAGGGATGGAACATTTTTTAACATAATTAACATATTAATACGTTCAATAAAGATATGTAATTATTTCCACGATCAAAAAAGTGAAATAAGAGTTCTTTGTACTTTATTAATACCTATCTGACCCAACGGTCAAATAGTCGGTGTCTATCTATAAACAATAAACAAGATTCCAACAGACTCCTCAATTTCATCTTACAGATCTTTTCCTTATTTATTATAATTACTTGTTTCTCCTCTGTCATTTTCAGTCGTCCTAGACCCCCTATCCTAAAAGCGATTGGTGTAGTGTAAAACGTTCACTGGTTTATTAATACTCAGGTAAAGAAGATTCTGTACCCCGAGGATTATCGACCAAGAGGTACTTAAAAACTCCTATTTTGCTCCTTTTCCATCTTTCATATCAGGAACTTTGGATCGACCGTGGGATGTTACCAAAAGAGAATGAAGGAGGTCAAAGACATCCCCTTTGAGACTTTTTTGTTCTAAATCTTTCACGTTATAGGGGACCCATGTTCACATAAGGGTCAGAAATGATCTTTTATCGTCTTCTCACTTGGTCCGGTTCGATGATTCCCATTATCATGAGAAAGAATTTCTTCCTATAATACGATTTCAAATGGGGTACATAATCAAAAGAATATAACATATTGTTTATTTCTCTTTAAATCACCAAATTTTGTTGTGTTTAAATAAAAGAGGTACACAGCCTACAGTTTCACACCGAACTGACCCATGAGACGAGGTCCAGAATAGTCCGATATTATTTCCTCAGTCTATCCCTACATAAGAGTAGACGTCGAACACCAGGAGAAGGTTTAACAACCTTCTTAAGACAAAATCCTGATTCTGAAGGTAAAGAACTACCGATCACCGACACCGAGTAAGAGTCGATAACCTCCGGTGACAGTCCGGAATCGATTCGACGGTGTTGGAACTAGGAGTTAAGGAGTTTCATTCGTGAGTACGTAGTGTTTTATATTGGTCCTTTTATTGACGGGGTAGTACAGGAGTCCAGGACTAGTGTGAGTTCTCCTCTCCTAATATCCTTCTAGAATACGGTCAACCACCTTGGGAACCCCCGGTAGTGTCTTAAGACGTATGGTATGAGGTATTGAACAAAGTTTTGTTATGTTATTCTAAGACTCAGTCCTTTATTATTATAAAAAGGAAGTAGTTTTAGAGACACCTGGGTCCACAACTGTATAGGACGACCACATAGTAGGAAACATTAGACTAATCTTTTTAGAGTCTATAGTCGAAGATTAGAAGACAGTAAGATTTTTTTGTAATGATTGGTCAAGGAAGTAAGTATATTTTCACTTGAAAATAGAAAAACAAAAAATTAACTTCATATCGACCAAATATAAAACTTATAATTAAAGTCTATGTTATATTCACTAAGTTATAAAAATGTCTAATATGAGGTAAATTTAGATACTATTTTATCGTCGATATAAAGGGACTCGATTTGTTATATTGACAAAAAGAATAGATAAAATATGTTTCATCAAACACAGAGAATTAGGGAGTGTGGATATAACGGGGAGAAGAGAGGAGAGAGGATGAACATTGGTGATCAAACAAGAGAGATAGACTGAGACAAAGACAAAATAATATGTATAAGTAAACTACAAAATCTAAATGTATATTCACTATTGTATCACATAAACAGACTAAGTGAAGTGACTCGTATTATGAGAGACCCAGATGGGTGTAAAAAGAGTCTTGATCTTGTTTATTTTGATTTTAAAATATTTTAGTGTTTTCTGGGGTTTAACGTTTCGTTAGAACTCTTTTTTCTTTTGTCGACCTCCATAGTACGACGGATTGAACTCATGATGTTTAGATGTCATTAGTTTTCTAGTACCGTGACCGTGTCTTTGTCTGTGTACCTAGTTACTTTGTCTTGTGTCTCGGGTCTTTATTTGGATCCGTCAATATCAGTTAATTAAAAGGAAGACGACTCAGAATCCCTCTTTCAGATAAAGGAACGGAAAAAGTCGAAGATAAGGAATAAACACCGATGAAGGAGTTAGTAGCTTCACACCGTAGAAGTTTAGATAAAAGGTAGTAGAGGAGAGAAGAACTTAAAATGATGTTCGTCGTTCTTCTTTGGTCCGGTGTAGAAGGTATGAAAAGAATATTTTTAAAAGTCGATTTATAGGTTCGACTGAAGAATGTATCAGGATCTTTTGTCTGATTGACGTAAGGTTTATTTTACGATTCTCTCAGTATCGTATTTTCAAAATCTGTTGGGGTGAGTTTTCCTCTCTTTTACTTTCTCTTTTTCAGTGACGAGAATTCATTAAAGTTTTAGGTTAAAGTAGTGTAAAATTCCGAATCCTTATTAGGAGACGCTGAACTCAGAGTGGCGAGACCCGGTCATCACGGTGACTTAGTAAGAAAGAAAAAGTACTTCCAATCTTACACAGACATCGACTCATCAAGTCAGTCGGATAAAGGACAAAAGGAAATCCGAAACCTCTCAGGTTGTCGGAAGAAAGTAAAATAGAGGTGAGATAGGTAAATCCTATTTCGACCATTGTAAAACGACGACGTTATCAGAGTTTTGAAACACCCAAAAGACACATACAGTACCCCTAAGTAAGGTAATTTGTTCTTCGAAAAAGTGTCCAAAAGGATCTATTAAGGTAGATATAAAAACTAAGAAGGATTTAACCGTTTGGGGAAGTACCTAGTGTCGGAACAGTACCACTGAAGTCGATTCTTTAATTTTCTGTGAACGAGGAACCTTTCTTTCAATACTGTTTGAATCTGTCGTATAACTTTTCTTCTCTGTAGTAAAACAGCTGTTTCCAGGTATAATAGTTTCGATACCAAGAAGGTCATCAGTACATACCTACACTCTTCACCGGGTAGTATTTCTACCGACTCGTGGCTTTTTAACTATGAAACCTTAACACTACGACCTCTTCTGAGAACTCTCAGGTATCCTCTGTTTGGTCAGTTAGGACTTCCTTCAATTGAGACTTATAAGTAACCTTCTTGACTACGATTTCGACTTCGAGGTTAACTACTTAAAACCGATGGACTACGTTTCTCAACTGAGTAACCTTTTCTGAGATTACGACCCTTTCTAACTTCCGTTTTCCTCTTCTCCGACCGTCTCCTACTCAACCAATCTATCGTAGTGACTGAGTTACCTGTACTTAAACTAGTTTTAGGTTCTCTGTCACTTCTTGTCCCTTTGGACTACACGACGTTAGGTACCCCAGTGTTTCTCACCCTATATTGAATCGTTGACTTGTCGTTATTGTTCAACCGTTTCCCTTACGCACCCAGTGCTTAGATCAGAGGAATTTGTCAGGATACACACTGACGTATGACACTGAAGAACAAGAAAGACCCCATGATTGTTTTTGAGCAGGTTGGTCTAGGAACCAAAAGAATTTTCATGTGAAAAAACTGACACTTGGAGAATTAAAAAATGTTAATCTATCCGACTTTGAAAAGTTCTGGTAATTTTAGACTAAGAAAAAACTAATTATCAACAAAGGAGTTAAATGACGAAGGAGAGTGAATAATGATCTTCGTTCTTCTTCTTTGGTTCGGAGTAGAAGTCATGAAACGAACCTTTAGAGTCAATTTATAGGTTCAAGTAGTGAATATTTATCTCTTGTGTTAAGTTCATTAGAAAGACGGTACATATTTTTTCCTAGGGGAAAGGAGATCAAAGAATATAAAAAAAGAATCCAAATTTCCAATAAAACTACCGTTCTATGTTATGTGACTGTGAACTTATCCTTTTTCCGTCTTGAGTGACCTGTTGATGTATATTTTCTTATTCTAATCTTGTAGAGGTGTGTGGTATAATTTTTTATGTGAGTTTTACTTAATTTCTGGATTTACATTCTGGACTTTTATATTTTGAGGACCTCCTTTTATATCCGTGTCGTGAGAAACTATATTTGTAATAGTTATAAAAACCCTGAGACAGTGGATTTCGTTTTATTTATTGTCGTTTTTATTTCTTTACCCTGGATCAATTTAAATTTCCACAGACGTACCGTTTTCTTCGGTAGTTGTAGATTTGCAATTCTGGTCTTTGATATTTTAAGGATCTCCTCTTGTATGCGTTTTGTGAGAGACTGTATTTAGTGTCGTCCTAGGAGATACTAGGTGGGTGGGTCTTAAGACCTTTATTTTCGTTTTTATTTGTTTACCCTAGGTTAATTTTAATTTTCGAAGACGTGTTGTTTCCTTTGATATTCGTTCCACTTTTCTGTCGGAAGTCTTACCCTCTTTTATTATCGTTCACTTCGTTGGCTGTTTGTTGATTAGAGTTTTTATATGTTCGTTGTGGACGTCGAGTTAAGGTCTTTTTATTTGCTGGGTTAGTTTTTGACCTGGTTTCTTGATTTATCTGTAAAGAGGTTTCTTCTGTATGCCTACCGATTGTTTGTGTACTTTTCTACGAGTTGTAGTGAGTAATAATCTCTTTACGTTTAGTTCTGGTGTTACTCCATGGTGAAGTGTGGTCAGTCTTACCGACGCTACGTTTTCAGACGTTCGTGATTTATGACCTCTCCCACACCTCTTTTCCCTTGGGAGAATGTGACAACCACCCTTACGTTTGATCATGTCGGTGATACCTCTTGTCACACCTCTAAGGAATTTTTGGACCTTTATCTTGACGGAATACTGTATCGTTAGGGTGACGACCCGTATGTGTGACTCCTTTGGTCTTAACTTTCTCTATGTACATGGGGTTGCAAGAAGCGTCGTGACAAATATTATCGGTCCTGTACCTTTGTTAGATCTACAGGTAGTCGTCTACTTACCTATTCTTTCGACACTACGTATATGTGTTACCTCATAATGAGTCGGTAATTTTTCTTATTTAAACTTAGTCAAGATTACTCTACCTACTTTGACCTCGGTTAATATGTCTCACTTCATTCGGTCTTTCTTTTTGTGATTATGTCATATGATTGTGTATGTATACCTTAAATCTTTCTACCGTTACTACTGGGACATACGTTCTGTCGTTTTCTCTGTGTCTACACATCTCACCTGAAAACCTGAGACACCATCTCCCTCTCCCACCCTACTAAACCCTCTTACCGTAACTTTGTACATATGATAGTACATTCTTTGTTTAGCGGTCAGATACAAGCTACGTCCTACGTCCTACGAACCCCGACCACGTGCCCCTACTAGGTCTCTCTACTATACCCCACCCTCCACCCTTCCCCCAAGTACAAACTTGAGTACATGTGGGCACTACCTAAGTACAGTTACGTACCGTTTTGGTTATGTCATAAGATTTCATTTTATTTCATTTTTATTTTTAAATTAATTTTTTTTCTTCGGTAGTTGTTTTGTCTTCCCTTTGCATTACTTACCCTTCTTTATAAACGTTCACTATACTGATTCTTATTAAATTATAGGTTTTATTTATTTGTCGAGTATGTTAAATGGTAATTTTATGAATTGAATTATAAAATTTTTCGGTTGGGTTAAATTTTTACCCGTTTTCTGGGTTTATCTGTAAAAAGTTTTCTTCTATATGACTACCGGTTGTTCATGTACTTTTTTACGAGTTATAGTGATTAATAGTCTCTTTACTTTTAGTTTTGGTGTTCTATATTAGAGTGTGGACAGTCTTACCAATTGTAGTTTTTCACATGTTTATACAACTACACCTACACCTCTTTTCCCTTGTGATAACCACCTTTACATTTGACCAAGTCGGTGATACCTTTTGTCATACCTCCAAAGAGTTTGTGCACTTTTATCTTGAAGATATACTAGGTATTTAAGGGGACGACCCGTATATAGACTTCTTTTATTTTTGTGAGTAAACTTTCCTATGTACATGGGAGAGGGGTTATAAGTATCACCATCATAAACGTTATGAGTTCTACACCTTCGTCGGGTTCATAGGTGGTAGTTGACTTATTTCTTCTACACTATCTGTATATATTACCTTATAATCAGTCGGTATTTTTATTACTTTAAGATGGTAAACGTTGTCGGATCTATCTCCCATAATATAAATTACCTTATTCAGTCTGATTTTTTTACGAGATACAAAAGTAAATGTACACATTTGATTTTTATTTTGTTTACTTGGATGTATTGTTCCGTCTTTGTCTGGACGTTTGTATCTCCTGTTTGATCACCAATGGTCTCCCTCTCCCCTACCGTTCCCCGTTCTCCCACCACCAAATCAGTGAGTCAGCACAGGTCGAGAAACACTGGGGTTCCTGACATCGGACGGTCCGAGGAGACAGGTACTTTAAAAGGCCCGTTCTTATGATGTCGTGTACCTTTATGTCAGTAATAAAATATTGTTGAAATTTACATTATGTTAGATATTTTCATAATACTTAAGATGAAAAAGAAAACACAATAAATAAAGATTCGTGACAAAACGTTCTTAAAATTTTATAAAAATAGTTCCATTTTTCTAAGATTAAACCCGAAATAAAATGAATATAATTTGAATGTTATATTCAAATCTGTTCGATTATAGAATTGTCATAAGTCTGAATAGTAGGTCTTTATACCATATGAGCAAATAAGTTCGTACGAAAGTAAGTAAAGAATAATCTCGATAAAGATGTACGAAATGTAATAAACAATGACACTCACCTTAAAATTTAATAATCTAAAATAAGAGACTAACAAATGACAATAATACCTTAACTATTCGTAAATAGAGATATTTACTAAAGTTCCTATATAAACACTCATTTTGGTGACGTAAAAGTCTATTAAGGTTCGGTTCATCCTAACAATGATAGAATTCTCGTCCACTTTTTAAGTTTCAATTGGTTTTCATCTATCTTTCTTTTAGTCCTATTTTTACGTCTATACGTGAATCACTAAAAAAAATTCCTCTCGTATTTCTTTCTATAATATTCAGTTTTGGGTTGTTTTACCTGACTATGGTGTCAAGTATTCAAATTCGTCTTTATATTCCACATACTACGAGAGATTTTTCTTTGTTACCCGTTCTGTTAATCGACAATTTTGTCTTTTCCAGTTCGTTCTCGGACGTTCATCAGTAGAAGTAAGTAGTTATTGACTTGAGGACCATATTGGCACTTAAAAACCCTCGGTTATAAAGATGATTATCATCGAAAAAAGTATCATCAAATAAAAGAAAATAATTTGTAAAATCTTAGTAGTTTAGTAATTGACAACCTCGTCAAACTGTTGAATCTCTGAAGTATGAAACAGAAGGAATAAATTTTTTTTATTACCTGAATTCGAGATAATCCGTTTTTTTCCAATCTACCGTAGTGACTGAGTTACCTGTACTTAGACTCGTTTGAGCCCCTGTATCACCTCCTGTCACCTCCGTTGTCATGTACTCCACTGTTTCTCAATCTGTACTGCATCGGACCACCCGACGTCAGGTACCCAAGCGATCCTCAGTCTGTGTTGACCCGCTTAAGTGAAAGTGAAAAGTGAAAGTACGAAACCTCTTCCTCCACCGTTGGGTGAGGCCACAAGAACGGACCCCTTAGGACCCCTACCCCTTCGGACCACCCGCGGTAGAGACCCCAGTGTGTCTCAGTCTGTGCTGACTTCGCTGAATCGTCGTCGTCGTTGATTTGCCGTTGTTGTCCGTTTCAATTCGAGTTTAATTTATTTTAACCAAAGGTACTAAAGGGAAAAACCCAATTTCTTTAGTCGGCTTCCAGTAACGGTCGGGTATGGGTTAATCACTAGGTACACGAGAAATAAAAGTATAGGATTTGTGCAGTGATTAGGCATCGGTGTCCCCTTAGAGTCCAAAAGTAGTGACGGAGGTAAGAAAGTACGGCGTCGATAAAGACGCGTTGAAGATGGTCAGTGTATGTGACCTTTATGTTGTCGTTTTAAGACAAACAGAGACATAGTAACAACAACAAGTCAGTGAGTCAGTACAGGGAGAGAAACACTGGGGCACTTGACGTCGTGTGGTCCGAAGGGACAAGCAGTGGTAGAGGGTCTTAAACGAGTTTGACCACAGGTAACTCAACCACTACGGTAGGTTGGTAGAATAGGAGGTAGTAGGGGAAGAGGCGGACGGAAGTTAGAAAGGGTAGTAGTCCCAGAAAAGGTTACTCAATCGAGAAGAGTAGTCTAGTGGTTTCATAACCTTAAAGTTGAAGTCGTAGTCATGAAGGTGACTTATAAGTCCCAACTAAAAGAATTCCAAACCCGAAGGGACCACCGAGTTTGTCATTTCTTAGACGGACGTCACACCCTATGGACCCAAGTTAGGGGACCCAACCCTTCTACGGGACCTCCTCCCTTGTCGATGGGTGAAGTCATAAGACTGGACTTCTTAAGGTATCTGTCTCCTTGGACTGTCCGATCTTGAGTACACGAACGTCTCAGACTGTATTGACTCACTGAAAGTGAAGTGAAGGAATTCCTAACTGTCCGAACTAGAGGAACGTCAGGTTCCCTGAGAGTTCTCAGAAGAGGTGGTGGTGTCAAGTTTTAGTAGTTAAAAAGTCACGAGTCGAAAGACATACCAGAAATTATGGACTGAGACGTAGTCCGAGGGATTACCGAGTCACCATTTCTTAGACGGATGTTACGTCCTCGGTGTCCTCTACACCCAAGCTAGGGACCTCTTCTTTTACCGTTGGACGAGATCATAAGATCGGGTCCTTTAGGGTACCTGTCTCATCACATCCCAGAGTTTCTCAGTCTGTCCTGGTTTTGTTGAATCGTGTACGAGAAATAAAAGTAGGTAGAACGTGTCTAAAGGACTTCTTAAAAATGTTTTGTGTTTAGAATAATGTTAAAAGGAACTGATTTCGAGAGTTATTAAAAGACGATAGGACACCCTGATTGTGACTTGGGTGATAGAGAAGAGTCATACTTGACGGAATACTAAATCCAGGGAAAGGACCAAATACATACACAAGAACCAGATGGTAGGGTATCTAGGACACGATATCGATGTTACTTTATCATTGAAAATGGGTTTATACTGTCCGTGAAAGTGTAACATTTGTGTCTTACAATCGGAGGGAAAACGATCATATAAACCCCCTTTTCACTCGTACAGAATATAGACTAGGAGTCAATAGGGAAACCACAACGACAACATACTCTATACTGAAAGGGAGACGAGAGTCGAGATCAGTAGTAATTGAGACACCGACCTATGGTGGACTATGAAGTCCTACGAGATTAGAAGACGTCGACGTTACCTTTTACTATATCCCTGTCTGTGAGGAAGGAAATACGCGGGTAGGGAATTAAGAGGTGTTCTTAGTTCTGTTTATCAGAAGACCTATGCTCTGCAATAACGTTACAACTATTAATCTTCTTAATTTTACTTACATTTTGTTTAGATCTACGATACTTAGTGGTAAAGAACACAAGTTCCTTTTCTTAGGAAATAAGGAAACAAGGATCTGAACGAAAGGGTAGGATTGAAAAGAGGAGAGAGGGAGACTTCATTGACGAATGAAGTCACGTGGGGTCCTAATCATAAGTCGGGTTAGGATGAGGATAGAGCAAGGGGGTTCTATGAGGTTAGGTAGGTATTGGTAATTTCAACAAGATCGAAACCTTGGCACTCCGAAGCCGTCATCTCAGGTCCCTCACGTGATCCTTTGAAAAACAGTGTGGTGCATTCGAGAAGAGATTCTAGAGATAGTACCACACTCCATGTTAGTTATGTGAAGGATTAAGGAACACATCAAACCCCACCCGTTGATGATTCTGTACATGTGTGGTCTCTTCTGGAATTATTCTTGTAATCTTTATTATTATCTTGTGGTGGAATTTCATTTCTTGATTGAGTAACCTTTTCTGGGACTACAACCCTTTCTAACTTCCATCCTTCTCTTTCCCTGTTGTCTCTTATTCTACCAACCTACCATAGTGACTGAGTTATCTGTACTCAAACTTGTTCGAGGTCCTCAACCACTGTCTGTCCCTTCGGACCGCACGACGTCAGGTATCCCAGTGTTTATCAGTCTGTACTGACTCACTGACTTGACTGGAATTTTGTTAAAAATAAGAGACACGTTTTCCGGACGTGATAAAAGGGACCGGTGTTAAATGCATCTTGACTTAGAAAATTATTTCTCGTGTAAATGGCAGAAAAAGATAAGAAAAAGTTCAGGGTCTATTACAGACTTCCTAATAACCCAGAAACTTTCACCAGGTGATCCTATGGTACTGTTTGTAACGTATGAGGACGGGTCCCCTACCTCCCCACCCCTCCCCACCGCCCCTCTCCAATCTGGACACTTACAACCTCCTCTTTTTTTTTAATGACGGAAAAATAAATTTTATAAAAGTGTAGAATAAAGAGGACGATTTTTACGATGAAGAAGATTACTTTTCTAAGTTCAACTTTACAGAAGAGACACTATGGAAAGGATTGAGGGGACATCGGTACGTTGTCAGAGGGGATCCGAAACGTATCATTTGACGTGACTATGATGTAGAGAGTTGTATAAAGACACAAATAAATGTAGATGAACGGGGTATAACGGACACTCGAGGACACTCCTGTTTTTGATACAAAATAAGTAGAAACAGAAGATCATAAAATGGCGGTGTCTACGAATTATTCACAAAACACTTATTTACTTTCTTCTTTATCTATGGAATTCAATATGTTCAATCACCGTCTCATCTATCATTTTGAGTCTGAAAGACTGAGGCTGAGATGATAAAGGGTGGTAGTAGATTAAACCAGAGGTTTATTGTCAATTAAAGGTTTAGTATCTGAACTTTGGGTTCTTTAAATCACTTAACAAGTTACAGTATGAGTATTACAGTCTTCACGATACTAAAGTCAGTCCTATCCGATCTAACACGACATCCTTATTGGGTTTTAGGGTTTTCGGATTTTGTTATTTCAAGATAGATAATGAGGGTTATATCAAGGTGGTACCGAATCCTCCCTGTCAACTGTGGAAGTAAGTTTCTGTTTCTACCTACCTGGTCGGTGTTTACACTCGTGACGAATACCGATACCGTTTCAAGACCGTGATCGATACCGTACCTTCAATGTGTACATCACAGGTGAGTGTCGAGTACCGTATTCTGGTCAGTATAAGGGGTGGTTGGTTATTCCTCTAGTACTTTGTTAAGAAGCTACAAAGAACTACCTCCTTCCTGACCTCTATGAACCAATCGTTGGTAAAAAGTATCTTTACGTTCAATTAGTCCCGAGAACATCTTTATAGATACCATTCATACTTTTTCACTTTTAACTTACACGATCAGCGAGTCAGGACAGTGTTGAGAAACGTTGGTGTACCTGACATCAGACGTTCCGAGGAGACAGGTACCTTAAGAGGTTCGTTCTTATGACCTCACCCATCGGTAAGGGAAGAGGTCCCCTAGAAGGACTGGGTCCCCATCTTGGGTCCATAGGGTGTATCGTCCGTCTAAGAAATGGTAGACTCGGTGGTTCCTCTAGGGTATTATTCATATAGTGTTTAGATTCAACTCATATTAAAAGTATATAAATTGTACTCATATTATAAGTATAGATCGGAACTTAAGAAAGAGGGTTCGTTGAGACCTTAGAGAATAAAGTCTTTTCTATGTTATCTACTCTCTATATAAAATTCTACTAAGACTAATTTATTTTACTTACACTTTGACAAGTTATTTGATAGGTAGAACCGAATTTTGATTCTATAAACTCACTTTTTACCGACTGAATTTGGTATCTCTTCCACTAATATCCTTTTTGGTAGTATTCAAAAAGAGTCTACTGACTTTCTTTATCTGAATTTTAGTTATAAATTTGTAGTTTAATCCACTAAAAGTATTCTCAACGTATTTTTACGGTACCGTATGTTTTTTATTTTTTCCTGTGAACCATCCTTTCGGGTTCTAACATCTGGATTCAAGTAGTACTTAATCGATACACAGGAACCCACCGTAGACCAGGGTAGTGAAGTACCCTTTATCTACCCCTTTGTCACCTTTGTCACAGTCTGAAATAAAACCCCCCGAGGTTTTAGTAACGTCTACCACTAACATCGGTACTTTAATTTTCTGTGAATGAGGAACCTTCTTTTCAATACTGGTTGGATCTATCGTATAACTTTTCGTCTGTAATGAAACGGTTGTTTCCAAGTAGATCAGTTCCGATACCAAAAAGGTCACCAGTACATACCTACACTCTCAACGTGACACTTCTTTCGATTCGCGGTTTCTTAACTACGAAAACTTGACACCACAACCTCTTCTGAGAACTCTCAGGGAACTTGACGTTCCTCTAGGTTGGTCAGGTAAGACTTCCTCTAGTCAGTACCCACAAGAAACCTTCCTGACTACGATTTCGACTTCGAGGTCATGAAACCGGTGGAGTACGCTTCCCAACTGAGTAACCTTTTCTGAGACTACGACCCTCTCTAACCCCCGTCCTCCTCTTCCCCTATTGTCTCCTACTCTACCGACCTACCGTAGTGGCTGAGCTACCTGTACTCAAACTCACTTGAGGCCCTCAACCACTACCTGTCCCTCCGGACCGTACGACGTCAAGTACCCCAGCGTTTCTCAGTCTGTGCTGACTTGCTGACTTGACTTGACTTGACTTGACTTGACCCACAAGACATCCATATATTTTACTTTTTACCTTCTCTACATATTCCAAGGAACGTTGGATTTCAATAAACTGGATACATTAAGTTGAATAGTATTGAGTTAAATCCTCATTGATGATCCATTAATCTCATTATTAATGATATCGTTCATGTGGGGTTTTAAAGTTACCGAATTTTATTGTATTAAAATAAAAATTAGGTGCCTTATCATAAGGAGAGGTTGTCCACTAAAAAAAACGGTGTGAGACTGAGTCCTTTAGGTACAAAAGAAGGTAGATCACTGAGGTAGGAGGTGACCTCGGAGTCTCAGGAAACGAAGATGAGTCTTCTTCGTTCCCCGTATCACCTCTTCGGGTCAGATCTACACTGTATGTAGTGAGACAAGTGGAAGGTGACCTGTTTCTGGGGTGATCTCTCTTGTGTGTCGGGATGTACCTACGTCCCTCCTGACCTTTTAAGTCGCCTACCGACCTCTGGGAAGAGGGTCGTGGTTGAAGTAGGACACCTTCATCCCTCGGTTTAAACACCTCTTGTAAAGCGGGAGTAGATCAAAAAGAACTACCGGTGGAGGGAGGAAGTTTCTTAATTGGTGAGGAGAGACAACGAGACGGACGTGAGTTTGTCTTACGATAGGACCATGGAGGTGGTAAACTAAGGAAATCCACTGTTTATAAGTTCCCGTCCCTGGTGACAAATAAGTCGGTATATAAAGAGTCGTGGACCGGGATAAGACCTTGTTTCATAATAAGTTATTGTTTAAAACTGATTTACTTAAATGAGTTTTAGGAGAGAGGATGTAAATACAAAAAAAAAAAGTGTTATACAATTGAACCTTTTCATAGAATTTAGATTTTTTAAAACAACATCTAGAAATAGTCTTGGGTAACTAGGACATTTTAAACAATCCTAATAATGTAATTTTTTGAGTAATTCACAGATCTATATTTACTACTAAGGGTCGGGAAGTAATAGGAGACTTTTGGTATAGGGGAAGTATTCGTCTACCTCCAGTTCCGAGAAAAACTTTAGGACTAGAATCTCTGTCCCGAACTTTATAAGGAAATAAGAAAGTTGAATAGAGGTATTTGGAGTCCAAAAATTCACTTATTTTACCGTTTTGGTTATGTCATAACATTTCATTTTATTTTAATTTAATTTTTAAATTTAATTTTTTTATTTTCACTTTTACTTCAATATAACATGAGATCTTATTAATCTGACACGTTTGAGTGTTTTTTGTGCGATCACACGGGCCCTTGTATCCGAAGGGTCCACCGTGGCCGCCATTTCTCGGGCGGACGGTTGCGTCCTCTGTATTCTCTGTACCCAAACTAGGGACACAGCCCTTCTATGGGACCTCCTCCCGTACCGTTAGGTCAAGTCATAAGAACGGACCTCTTAGGGTGCCTGTCTCCTCGGACCGCCCGATGTCAAGTATCCCAGTGTTTCTCAGTTTGTGTTGACTTCAGTGAATCGTACGTGTGTGGGACTTTTTATTGTAAATCTGTCATCTTTTGTGGATTTTATAAAACAGGTATTCGTTATCACTTGTAAAACTTTTTTTAATTGAAAAATCAGTTAAGGATAAATCACGTCTGGTTTATATATTTATACATTACTATACACATAACGCCTTAGGTAAGTAAATAGGCTGTAAATAATTCATGGATCAAACTGAATAATTGGATCTAATAAATCCTTTTTAGTTCGGTAAAAAAGTTTAATGGACCCATTAATATCTTACGAGTCGTGACCTATACGTCGTTCTAGAAACCCCTCTTAAAAATTAATATTGTATACCGAGAAATTCCCGTTGTCGAGTGTAGATGGGTAACGAACTGAAAAGTTATTTATAAATATCTTATTTAATGATGGTTTTGTTTAGGAGAAACAAAAATTTAGACAAAATTTTGAAAAAAATGGATACTGCTATAACTTGAAATAGTTTTAGGACACTGGACCCTTTCGTCATTATTAATTTTGTTTGTTTTGTAGAAAAACACAAGGTCCGTCACTAAATGACATTTCTTTGTTGCAAAGAGTACACTCAATCCATTCTAATTAGTTCCGAGGGGAACAACTGGATACTGTTTCTGTCTATTTTAGAGAGAAAGTGAATGTTTACTAATCGACTTGATCAACAGAGGTGACTAAATAGTCCTGTTTTACGAACAATTAGTTTCAAACGAAATCGGAGAGAGGAAGGTGGTCTGGAGACTTGAAACTGGACTCGGTCGTATTTTGAGGATGATTCTCAGGGAGGACTCTTATCTGTCGAGTCCCATTGTGTTAGGGACTATGTGAGGGTAGGGTGAATGGGTGTAAGACAAAAATGATCGGAACAAATAAAAATGGATACTTTCTTTTTGGGAAAGACTGATTCAAAACTTACGAAAGTTTCGAGTGACGTTATCAGGGAGAGGTGGTAATTTTGTCTGAGAAAGACGACATTATTAGGAAAGTTTCTTTTAGAGAAGAATGAATTCAAGGTTCAACAAAAAAAAATTAAAATATGGATGTAATTTTCTTTTAATGAGGAGGGTCTTGTGGGTTTTGTGTTTACACTTGATTTATAGATTATCTAAGAATTAAAATAAAAAGAATAGACTGTAGTATATCCTAAAAGACTAAGGTACTGTATTTTTACACATAATTATAAGTTCAACTTATTTCATTTATAAATCTTGGATATGGTTTGTTTCCGTTAAAATCTTTATTCTTAAGCCCTAAAACAGAACCCTAAACCCCTCGTGAATATCCTTGTGTGTGTGTGTGTGTGTGCGTTACTGTGCACTTATAATCCCCGATGACACAACAATAATATGTTTGAGAGAAAAGAATTCTAACTTATACATGACGGTAGATGACCATTCACCATGTTTTAGTTCAATTATATATCTCTCGTCGAAGATGTTTTACTACTCTCGTATAAACGACTTTTCTGTCAGAAGAGTTATGTATTGTCTGGTTTATTGTTTATAAATACAATATACACGTAATAAATAACTGGGTGGTACAAATTCATGAGAAGATAGAGTCAAGTCAAGTCAGCGAGTCAGCACAGGCTGAGAAACGCTGCGGTACTTAGCGTCGTGCAGTCCGGAGTGACAGGTAGTGGTTGAGGGCCTCAAGTGGATTTGGGTACAGGTAGCTCAACCACTACGGTAGGTTGGTAGAGTAGGAGACAGTAGGGGAAGAGGAGGACGGGAGTTAGGAAGGGTCGTAGTCCCAGAAAAGTTTACTCAGTCGAGAGACGTACTTCACCGGTGTTCATAACCTCGAAGTAGAAGTTGTAGTCAGGAAGGTTACTTATGGGTCCGGACTAGAGGAAATCCTACCTGACCAAGCTAGAGGAACGTCAGGTTCAATGAGAGTTCTCAGAAGAGGTTGTGGTGTCAAGTTTTCGTAGTCAATAAGCCACGAGTCGAAGGAATATCAGGTTGAGAGTGTAGGTATGTACTGATGACCTTTTTGGTATCGGAACTGATCTGTCTGGAAACAACCGTTTCATTATAGAAACGAAAAATTATACGACAGATCCAACCAGTATTGAAAGAAATGTTCCTCACTTGTAGAAAATTAAAGTACCGACGCTAGTGGTATACGTTACTAAAACCTCGGGTCTTTTTATTTTAGACGGTGACAAAGGTGACAAAGAGGTAGATAAACGGTAATTCACTACCGTGGTCTACGGTACTAGAAGCAAAAGACTTACAACTCGAAATTCGGTTGAAAAAATGAGAGGAGAAAGTGAAAGTAGTTCTCCGACAAATCAAGGGGAAGTGAAAGACGGAATTCCCACCACAGTAGACGTATAGACTCCAATAACTATAAAGAGGGCCGTTAGAACTAAGGTCGAACACGAAGAAGGTCGGGTCGTAAAGAGTAATACATGAGACGTATATTCAATTTATTCGTCCCACTGTTATATGTCGGAACTGTATGAGAAAAAGGACAACAAGGTACAGGTAAAGATTGACAACGAAGGACTGGACGTATATCCAAAGAGTTCTCCGTCCAGTCCACCAGACCATACGGGTAGAGAGAGTCTTAAAAGGTGTCAACGCCTTTAACACTAGGTGTGTCAGTTTCCGAAACCAAAGATAGAGTCTAAAAGGGTTTTTGTACAAAATCAACCATTTTTTTTTTTTTTTGAAAATAATACGGTTTCCGAAACTAACGCACCTAGTGTTGTTTGACTTTTTTAAGAATTTGTCTACCTTTACGGTCTGGTGGAATATACGGGGAACTCTTTAGACATACATCCAGTTCTTCGTTGTCAATCTTGGTCTGTACTTTGTTACCTGACTAAGTTTCAATCTTTGCCTCATGTAGTTCCGACATATAACAGTGGGACGAATAAATTGAATATTCGTCTCATATAGTACTCTTTACGACCCGACCTACTTAGTGTTCGACCTTAGTTCTAACGGTCCTCTTTATAGTTATTGGAGTCTATACGTATACTATAGTGCGAACTCCGTCTTTCACTTCTTCTCGATTTTTCTCGGAGAACTACTATCACTTTTTTCTCTCACTTTTTTTAACCGAATTTTGAGTTGTAAGTTTTTTGATTCTACTACCGTAGGTCAGGGTAGTAAAGTACCTTTTATCTACCTCTTTTTCACCTTCGTCACTGTCTGAAATAAAATAACCGGATGTTTTAGTGACACCTACCACTGATGTCGGTATTTTAATTTCCTGAGAACGAGGTTTCTTCTTTTCGATACTGTTTGGATCTATCGTATAATTTTTCGTCTCTGTAAGGAACGACTGTTTCCAGGTATATGAGTTTCGATACCAAAAAGTCATCAGTATATACCTACACTCTAAACCTGATATTTCGACTCACGACTTCTTGACTACGAAAGCTTGACACCACGACCTCTCCTGAGAACTCTCAGAGAACCTGTCATTTCTCTAGTTTGGTCAGTTTAGAATTCCTTTAGTCGAGACTTATAAGTAGTCTTCATGACTACAACTTAGAGATTATAAAACCGGTGGATTACGTTTCTCGAGTGAGTAACCTCTTCTGGGACACGACCTTTTCTGACTTCTGTCATCCTCTTCCCTTACTGTCTCCTACTCTACCAACCTACCGTAGTGGTTGAGTTACCTGTACTCAAACTGGTTTGAGACCCTCTACCACTTTCTATCCTTTCGGACCGTACGACGTCAGATACCTCACCGTTTCTCAACCTCTGTAGACTCGTTGACTTTTTGTTTTATTAAGAATTTACTCGGACCCATTTTATAGACTTATTCAGATTATCAAGTCAAGTCAAGTCAAGTCAGCGAGTCAACACAGGTTGAGAAACGCTGGGGTACTTAGTGTCGTGTGGTCCGGAGGGACAGGTAGTGGTAGAGGGTCTCAAGTGAGTCTGAGTGCAGGTAGCTCAGTCACTACGGTAGGTCGGTAGAGTAGGACCCAGCAGGGGAAGAGGAGGACGGGGGTTAGGGAGGGTCGTAGTTTCAGAAAAGGTTACTTAGTTGAGAAACGTACTCCACCGGTTTCATGACCTCGAAGTCGAAATCGTAGTCAGGAAGGTTTCTTTAGGGTCCCAACTAGAGGAAGTCTTACCTGACCAACCTAGAGGAACGTCAGGTTCCCTGAGAGTTCTCAGAAGAGGTTGTGGTGTCAAGTTTTCGTAGTTAAGAAGTCGCAAGTCGGAAAAAGTGTCAGGTTGAGAGTGTAGGTATGTACTGGTGTCCTTTTTTGGTATCGGAACTGATCTACCTGGAATCAGCCGTTTCATTACAGAGACGAAAACTTATATGTTAGATCCAACCAGTATTGAAAAGAAGGTTCCTCATTCGGAGAAAATTAAAGTACCGACGTCAGTGGTAGACGTCACTAAAACCTCGGGTTTTTATATTTCAAAGGTGACAAAGGTGTCAACTGTGACAAAGGTGACAAAGGGGTAGATAAAGGGTACGTCACTACCCTGGTCTACGGTACTAGAAGTAAAAGACTTACAACTCGAAATTCGGTTGAAAAAGTGAGAGGAGAAAGTGAAAGTAGTTCTCCAAAAAATGAGGAGAAGTGAAAAGACGGTATTCCCACCACAGTAGACGTATAGACTCCAATAACTATAAAGAGGGTCGTTAGAACTAAGGTCGAACACAAAGAAGGTCAGGTCATAAAGAGTACTACATGAGACGTATCTTCAATTCATTCGTCCCACTTTTATATGTCGGAACTACATGAGGAAAAGGATAAACCTTGGTCAGACAACAAGGTCAGACAGGTCAAGATTGACAACGAAGGACTGGACGTATGTCTAAAGAGTTCTCCGTCCAATCCACCAGACCATAAGGGTAGAGAAAGTCTTAAAAGGTGTCAAAGAACACTAGGTGTGTCAGTTTCCGAAACTGTATCAGTTATTTCGTCTTTATCTACAAAAGGACCTTGAGAGAACGAAAAAGGTACTAGGTCACCTACAACCGTTAAACTAGAGACTAAGGAGACGGAAAAGATTTTGGTCGAACTTGTAGTCCCTCAAGTGCCAAGTACATAACGACTTCCGACCGAACCTCTTAAAACTCGTCATGAAATAATCGTATACTCTACTCACGTTAGCACGTCATCAAACTCGTAAGAAACCGTAACGCAAAGAAACCCTAACCTTACTTTTGACTGGAAAAGGTCAGGACACCGGTGACGACTCAAAAGGTTTAAACGACCGTATAACTCACGTCGTGAAAGTGTCGTAGTAGAAAGTCCTAAACTTTATCGAGTTGACCTTAAGGTAGTGGAGGTGATCGAAACAAACATCACTACGAAAGATTCTGGGTGAACTGAAGTGTAAGGTTCTACAGACCGAGATCTACTCACTAGTGTAGTAGTACTAATAGACCCAACACTTCTAGAAAAAACATGTCAAGAAGACACATAAGAACGGTGGAGAAGAATTATAGAAGACGAAGACAATCCAGGTATGGTAAAGACAGGAAATAGCTCGGGTAGAAACGTACTTTACAAGGGAACCATAGAGATTAAAAGAACTTCTCTAGAGATCAGAAAGGGTAAGACAAGAAAAGGAGATAAAGAAACGTTAACTAGCGACTTTTTCCGAAAGAATAGAGAAGAACGATAAGAAACCTTGAGACGTAAGTCTACGAATATAGAAAGGAAAAGAGGAAACGAAAAGTGGAGAGAAGAAAAGTGTCGATAAACATTCCGGAGGGGTCTGTCGGTAAAACGAAAAAACGTAAAGAAAAGGTACCCCTACCAGAACTAGGGACAGAGGACATGTTACAGTGCTTGGAGTAAGGTATCAAGTAGTCCGTGAGATAGATAGTCTAGATCCGGGAATTTAGATAAAGAGTGAAGGTGACATATTAGTATTCCCTAAACTAACTCCAGTATGGACTTACCAGATCACCAAAAGGGATGAAAGAAGTTCAACTCAGACTTAAACCGTTATTCCTCAAGTACTAGACTCGGTGTCAGTCGAGGGCCAGAACAAAAACAACTGACATATCTCGAAGAGGTAGAAACCGACGTTTCTTATATTAGTTAGACTAAAGCCACAACTGGTAGACCACTACAGGTACACATCTCAGAAGAGAACACAACAACCTTCTCCCACAAACGATACTGGTCACGTAAAAGAACCGTTTTGAGATAATCAGAAACGGGACGAAGTAAGACGTAAGGTTCCGGTTTAAACGGACAATGAGGTCCACAAAGAACTGAAGGATGAAAACGTAAGGTCAAGGTCCAGTAATCCACGGGTTATACGATGACCTCTAGTCACCTCTTTATTGAGGTCTTTCTTACTTCCCTACCTCGGTTTCGCTTTTGTTATGGGTCAACAC
>SJYO01007492.1:32919145-33013458 GCA_006410555.1 Capra ibex
GGGAATTTAGATAAAGAGTGAAGGTGACATATTAGTATTCCCTAAACTAAATCCAGTATGGACTTACCAGATCACCAAAAGGGATGAAAGAAGTTAAACTCAGACTTAAACCATTATTCCTCAAGTACTAGACTCGGTGTCAGTCGAGGGCCAGAACAAAAACAACTGACATATCTCGAAGAGGTAGAAACCGACGTTTCTTATATTAGTTAGACTAAAGCCACAACTGGTAGACCACTACAGGTACACATCTCAGAAGAGAACACAACAACCTTCTCCCACAAACGATACTGGTCACGCAAGAGAACCATTTTGAGATAATCAGAAACGGGACGAAGTAAGACGTAAGGTTCCGGTTTAAACGGACAATGAGGTCCACAAAGAACTGAAGGATGAAAACGTAAGGTCAAGGTCCAGTAATCCACGGGTTATACGATGACCTCTAGTCACCTCTTTATTGAGGTCTTTCTTACTTCCCTACCTCGGTTTCGCTTTTGTTATGGGTCAACACGCACACTGACCACTATCTTCGTTCTAGGCTACGACATTTTTCGTTATAACGTATCCTTGGACCTTACAGTCCAGGTACTTAGTTCCGTTTAACCTTCACCAGTTTGTTCTCTACCGTTCCCACTTACAGCTGTAAGATCCTTAGTCACTTGATTTTACCTGACCTTACCCACTTAAATTGAGTCTATTGGTAATATAGATGATGACGCCCGTCCTTAGGGAGTCTTCTTTACCTCATCGATAGTACCAGTTGTTTTCTCAGGTTTTACGTCATGAACCTACGTTAGAGTTTTTACTCTCTTACTAGAGACAAGTAGAGGTTCCGTTTGGTAAGTTATAGTGTCAATAGGTTCAGATACGGGGTTGGTCATTGCGATTTCTTTGACTTCAACTTGCCAAAATACTTCTGGATGTTCTAGAAAATCTTGATTGTGGGGTTTTTTCAGATTATCAATGTGTGTAACTTATTCCATAGTTTCAAGTCATATTATAAGTCGAACTACGTTTTTTATACCACACATATATATTCGTTATGGTTATAGTAAACCTTTGCACAATCTTTACTTAGAATCCAAAGAGATAAATGGGTGAACTGTTCTTAGACGTAAAAGTGTCCTAGTAATCCATTTCATATACGTGCAAGTTGAAACCCTTCGACACTATCCTTCACGACATGTCGTAACATACAGTTTTCTGGAAAAAGTTCTTTCCCTCCACGAGTTCTCAAAATAGTACTAAAGTCTTATTAAAAAGTAAAAAGTTAGAAGTTTACCTAAAATAGAACGTCAATTAAAAAAACTTAGTGACACTCTAGTTGACTTCGTCAGAATCTTGTTTAATATGGAGACAATTTCTTTCTGTTTCTTGTTACGGGAGTCCGATATACAATTGTAATATGTAAACACGTATGACTTCAAGTAATTTGACAAGTCGTAGTAACTACTCTGAAAGATGTATTAATTAATGACTTTAACGGTGCGAATGGTTTATCCAGTTCTCAATGTATTAGTTCCCTTTTTATGTTTGTTCGATTTCATAACTCAACTCTTGTCCATTTAAATCCGTCATTTAACGTTACTGTACCCATGTGTGTGTATGTATGTAACTGTTACTTGAGGATTTCAGTTCAACGTCCGGTGTCCTCGGTTTTAAATTGTCTAGGGACCAAGACGTGTACAGGGTGTCAATGTACATAATCTTTCCTCACGGTAACAGAGTTCCTTAAAGTAAATATCATGACCTACGGAGAAATTTTTTTCGTGTGTCTATTTTCACATACAAGATGTCTCATTTTCTGTATCGGAATTAAAAAGTACTCAATTTACATTCTATTATGGTAAACCCCATCTTTTGACAACTCTGAAGGTGCCAGATCGTGTATCAGTTATAAATTTGTAAAATACATACGAACTTTTACACGTAAAAGATCAAACACTCACGATTCATCTATCTCTTTAGTTTTAACAATTAACAATTAATACCACAAGTACAAATATAATATGATTGAAAAAACAGACTCAATAATCAATTATATTCATGTAATTTAAGAGGGTGATAGTATTACTTAAAATCTTTTATATAGAACAAGATCGTTCAAACGAAGAACTTAAAATTTGGACGAGATAACACAGGTTGAGAACTCTGAGATATTTGATCGGAGGGTCCGAGGAGACAGAGACCCTAAAGGATCCGTTGTTATGACCTCACCCATCGGTAAGGGAAGAGGTCCCTAAAAGGACTGGGTTCTTACCTTGGGGCCAGAGAACGTAACGTCCGTCTAAGAAATGGGAGACTCGGTGGTCCCTTCGGGGTAAGATAATTTTCATCTGATATAAAAGGACTCTTTTTGTTCTAGTACTAATATAATACTGGTAGAAATAATAATTATTACGAAAAGTAGAATTTAAGACTTACTAACTATGATGGGTTTCATTCGGTTTACGGTCTCCAATTCCCGTGTCAGAAAATCTTCCGAAGTCAAGTCCGTCATGGGTGTTCAAGTACGTAGATCTCCCGGTGGGGTCGACAATTGGTCGACCGATATTAAAACATATTCGAGAAATATATAAAATCTATAATTCCTGAAAAGTCTGTATACTAAATATTTATAAGAGAAAGTAAATCAACCAACAGAAAAGTAAAACGACTACTAGGAAACAACACGTCTTCGAAAAATCACACAACAGTGGGGTGAACAATAATAACAGAAACGAAAACCATAGGCAACTTGAAAATTAACAGTTTCCAGTTTCGGAAGAAAGATCCTAAAGGAAACACAATAGAAACCTCGTTCTATCTCTACTGTGGTAAGTATGGGTGTTTATTTAAAAGACAGGTAAGAGTAGGTTGTCAACAAAGTCGTTATCGAGTATTTTAAGGATCGGTTCACTGTAAAAGATTATAACTCCCAAGATTCCGTAGATCTTCAGATTCATAAGACAGTGATCATCTCTATGTCCGTTTTGCAAATCGATTAAGTGTTTTGTGTTCATCTCAACCTCTCTATCTGTAACCTTAACAATACAGAGAAATTGACAGAGGATGAAGTGGAGGTCCAAGTAAAGGATTTAAATTCGGAGTCTTAGAAGATGAATTCTAATAAAAATTGTTGGAGGATTACCCGAAGGACGGGGGTTAGAACAGGGACGGTCTGGGCAAGAAGTAAAATTTAGGACTCACTAGAAGGATTTAGCGAGTAAATTAATACAGTAAGGATAGGAGTTTTAGGATCTAATAGAATGTATAGAATGGATAGAATTGACGAGAATCCTATCCAAGGTTTGTGATTATTATTGACAATCCGTAAAAAAATTTTTTACTTAAAGTTAATAAACTTAAGTGAGACGTTAAAAACAGGAAGTCCAGTAACGAGAACGAAAACAAAGGCGAACGTTATGTGAAAGATGTAGTAGAGAAGTACACCGATTGAGTCGACTCGGGAACTAAGAACGTATTTTGAAGGGACTTAAAGATTTCCGACCTAGTGCACGACAGGAGGAGACGGTAGTGTATACTGGTCTTTTGAGACATGAATTGGGACAACATCTTGAATAGTGAGTCGAGGAGAGATTTAAAACACTCCCGATCGTAGCATAGAATTGAACAAGTGATAAGATTGTGGATAATCATGTAAGGGTATCATTCATAAGTCCTTTCAAAAGGATTTACCCACTTAATCATTTCGTGCTTTAATAAGTCTTTTTTTCTATGCACAACGAAGGACGGTCATGAAAAAAGACGATCGTTTGAGTAAAAACCTCTTATTTAAAGTGATTAGATTTATATGACCTTATAACGAGATTTCAATTGTCTGTGTCTCTTCATTATAAGATATATTCTATTTAAGTACTACCTGAGTGTCTCAATCAACGACTACAAGGGTTTTAAGTCAAGTCAAGTCAGTGAGTCAGAACAGACCGATAAACGTTGAGATACCTGACGTCGTACGGTCCGAAGGGACAGTTAGTGGTTGAGGACCTCGAACGAGTTGAGTACAGGTAACTCAACCACTACGGTAGGTTGGTAGAGTAGGAGAGAACAGGGGAAGAGAAGAACGGAAGTTAGAAAGGTTGTAGTCCCAGAAAAGGTTACTCAGTCAAGAATCGTAGTCCACCAGTTTCATAACGTCAAAGTCGAAGTCGTAGTCAGGAAGGTTACTTATAAGTCCTAACTAAAGGAAATCCTAACTGACCAACCTAGAGGAACGTCAGGTTCCCTGAAAGTCCTCAGATGAGGTGGTGGTGTCAAGTCTTCGTAGTCAAGAAGCCGTGAGTCGAACGAAATATCGGGTTGAGAGTGTAGGTATGTACTGATAACCTTTTTGGTATGGAAACTGATCAGTCTGGAAACAACTGTTTCATCACAGAGACGAAAAATTATACGACAGATCCAACGAGTATCGAAAAGAAGGTTCGTCGTTCGCAGAAGATTAAAGTACCGACGTCAGTGGTAGACGTCATTAAAACCTCGGGGGGTTTTATTTCAGACTGTGCAAAGGTAACAAAGGGGTAAATAAACGGTACTTCACTGCCCTGGTCCACAGTACTAGAGGCAAAAATCTTACAACTCGAAATTCGGTCGAAAAAGTGAAAGGAGAAAGTGAAAGTAGTTCTCCGAGAAATCAAAAAGAAGTGAAAGACTGTATTCTCACCACAGTAGACACATAGACTCTATTAACTATAAAGAGGACCGTTAGAACTAAGGTCGAACACTAAGTAGGTCGAGTCGTAAAGAGTACTACATGAGACGTACATTCAATTTATTCGTCTAACTGTTATATGTCGGAACTGTATGAGGAAAGGGTTAAACCTAGGTCAGAGAAGAAGGTACAGGTAAAGATTGACAATGAAGAACTGAACGTATGTCTAAAGAGTTCTCCGTCCATTCCAACATACCATAAGGGTAGAGAAATTCTTAAAAGGTCAAAAAACACTAGATGTGTCAGTTTCCGAAACAACATTAGTTATTTCGTCTTCATCTATAAAAAGACCTTAAGAGAACAAAAAAGATACTAGGTTACCTACAACCGTTAAACTAGAGACCAAGGAGGAGAAAAAGATTTAGGTCGAACTTGTATACCTTCAAGTACCAAGTGTCTAACAACTTCAGTCCGAACCTATTAAAACTCGTAATGAAACGATCGGACTCTACTCACGTTGACACGACATCAAACTTGTAAGAAACCGTAACGGAAAGAAACCCTCATCTTACTTTTGCCTGTAAAAAGTTAGGACACCGGTAACGACTCAAAAGGTTTGAACGACTGAATGACTCACATCGTGAATTTGTCGTAGTAGAAAATCCCAAACTTTATCAAGTCGACCTTAAGGCAGAGGAGGTGATCGAAACAAGCATCATTACGAAGGATACCGGGTGGACTGAACCATAAGATCCTACCTACCGAGATCCACTCACTAGTGTGGTAGCACTAATAAACCCATTCTAGAAAAAACATATCAAGAAGACACATAAGAACGGAGGAGAAGAATCATAGAAAACGAAGACAATCTAGGTATGGCAAAGACAGGAAATAACTCGGGTAGAAACGTACTTTACAAGGGAACCACAGAGATTAAAAGAACTTCTCTAGAGATCAGAAAAGGTGAGATAACAAAAGGAGATAAAGAAACGTGACTAGTGACCCTTCCCAAAGAATAGAGAGGGACGATAAGAAACCTTAGGACGTAAGTTTACCCATATAGAAAGGAAAAGAAGAAACAGAAATCGTAGAGAAGAAAAGTATAGATAAACATTCCGGAGGAGTCTGTTGACAAAACGGAAAGAAAAAGAACCCTACCAGAACTTGTGACGGAAGACATGTTACAGTACTTAGAGACAAGTATCAAGAAGATCGTGAGACAGATATTCTAGAGTAGTAAACTTAGACAAACAGTGAAGGTGACATAATAACATTCCCTAGACTAAATCCAGTATGGACTTACCAGATCACCAAAAGGAATGAAAGAAGTTAAATTCAGACTCAAACCGTCAAGTACTAGACTCGGTGTCAGTCGAGGACCAGAACAAAAGTGACTGATATTTCGAAGAGGCAGAAGCCGATGTTCCTTATATTAGTTAGACCAAAACCATATCTGGTAGACCACTACAGGTACGCATCAGAAGAGAACAGAATAACCTTCTCCCACAAACGATCCTGATGACTAAAGAGAATCGTTTTGAGACAATCAGAAACGGGACGAAGTAAAACATGAGGTTCCGGTTAAACGGACAATGAGGTCCATAGAGAACTGAAGGACAAAACGTAAGGTCAGGGGATTTTACTTTTCATGAAGTAAAGGGGTTTCCTAAAATATAATGGGTTTCATCAAACGAAATTCCACCGGTCTGAACTTGTTAAACGTACGGTTCTATGTACCGATTTTGTATACAGAGAGAATGTCTCATTCGGTAGGGTCGTGTTCTTTAGGAGGTCACGAAACGAAGTCTTATGACTTCTCGAATTGTACATTCTCTAAAAATTTCTTTTATCCATAAACCTCTATAATTTTTTTTTTCTAATCTCTTCCTTTCGAAAACAAGTATTTTATCTCGAGAAAACAAAACGTTTAGTTCAAAGTAAGTGTGTCTGTGTTTATGGACGGTGAGTCTTTCTTTTTACATTTAAAAAAAAAATGTCCCTCTCTTTTTATGATATGAAATTTCCTAAAGTAGGAGGTGGAACGTTTTGACCTTAGTACGTATCGAGACACATCATGAAACGTGTTTCATGTAAGTGGAAGGTTCTGACTTTTCTTTCTTTTTCGAACGTAAAGAATAAAAAAAATTATTTTATTTCTTCGTGTGTATACTATTAAACCACATAATCACGTTTGTTTCATGTGTAAAACTTACGAAGTCTTTTGATGTTGAAACAATGTTCGATTATCCAACAAAGAATATTGATATACGACCCTGTGGATAGTTTTCGTACAGGTCAGTTCTCCAACTGTATCAAAGTTTCTCTCCGGTAATTAGACCACTGTCGTTAGGTAATTTGATTGAGACGTTTAGTAAAACAACCTCCTTACTTTATAACCTCACTCTCATCCTGAGAACAAATGACAGTAATAACTGATTAATGTTGTACTAACGAATCCCTGTTCGGTTAAAAAACATGGGACATCTTTCTATTGTTTCTATTTCTTTGAGGACAAATCTCGTTGAGTCGAAAAATTTCCTTATATAAAGAGGTGTCTTTTGTCTCTCTTTGAACAAGAAGATAAAATCCTTCCTACCTACTCTCGTCTAAAATAAATTCCATTGTATTAATCATTTTATGAAAAATAAGACACTAATTTGATATACTTTTTAAGTTATCTTAAGATTCATTGTAATAGATGATATGGTGAAATATGTGATGATTTCGATTAATAAAAAGAGAGTTTTTCAAAGAATCTAAAACCAAAGATTATATCTCTATCTTGTTATTGTCGGTATTTTTATAACTAGATTGATTTCCTTAGTTTATAGAGAATTCCAACGTAAATATCGAAAAATTAAATTAGATTCTTTTCAGTACTACATGTGAGTCAAAAACTAATAGATTCTCTCGTCTCATATCTTTTGTCGTTTCTATCGATCTAGATGTTTAGTGAAGGAACGGATTTGGCGTTTATTGTATAAAGTATTTCGTTTAAGTTTAATTTCCTAATTAATAGTCCCTTTACTGGTTTTCCACTCATCGTTTTCTCCTTTCTTTCTTTTCTCCTTAGACTTTTTATACCATTAATGTAATAATTGAGAGTTTTGTGAGGAAATTTCGTCACCTTCTCCCCTATTAACCTAACTTATTTTACGTCCGGTTTCAAACGGGATAGCCCAAATTCATTATGTATGTACCCACAGGGTCCATCGTGATCACCATTTCTTAGGTGGACGGTTACGTGCATCTATATTCGTTGTACCCAAGTCAGGTACCTAACCCTTCTAAGGGACTTCACTTACCGATGGGTGAGGTCATAAGAACGGACCTCTTAGGGTACCTATCTCCTCGGACCACCCGATGTCAGATACCCCAGTGTTTCTCAACCTGTGATATATCTTCACTAAATGGTACGTGCGTGATATGTATGTGTCTCTGAATTGTATAATACTCTATATTTACCTCATTCACTTGTCCGACGTATCCTGTCTCCTTATTTTAAATCAAAGACATTAACGTCTTACTCCGTCATTGACAACTTCGTAAAAAGTGACTAAATATTTGATAGAACTCACGGTGTTCACATCCTTGTCGTCAGTCATTCTGTCCATGTTATTGACGGACTTAGAAGTCTTCTTATATATCATTCACTACTGTTAATTAATTAGTTAATTAATTACGATATGTTTCAGATACTCCTTTATTTCCCACGATACTATTGTGTTTTGTTCCTGAACTGACTCAGACTCTCCCTTAATAGGAGATTCCTTCATTGTAAATTTCCAGTGGTCTCCATTAAGGTAAATTGTTTTACAATAACTCATATTCGGCACACATTTCATGGTGTGGAAAAAAAAGACTTATTGTTATCATCTTCCATAAGAAGATTTACATGAGGGTCCCGGTTCTTTCCTGTCGTTTCGGACTTACTTGTCGAACGTAAGACGTGCGTAAACATAGAACGGACTCTTTCTCAGGAGAGTTGTGTAGAAGATCCTGGTCTAGGATGTTGTCACACTTTTGTTATCAGGGTTCCTCGGAGATCTCGACTTGAAACATCACCCGGTATCCGACTATTGAACCCATGTACTTCGAGGTCGAGACCTAAATTTTAGAATCAGTATTTCTTTCTTACTTTATTGCGATAAACGTCGTTGTACCTACCTGAATCTCTAATAGTAAGACTCACTTCAGTTTCTGGTTACTATGGTGAATATACACATTAGACTTTCACGACCTCCTATAAGAGTCTGTTATCAGTTGGGTCCTAACTTGGGTATTAGAATAGATAGTACGAAAATAAGAAGGTGACAATTACCACTAATTATAGATTTTACTTTGTTTTTTGCTTTAAAGTGAAAATTAAATTGAGACTCAACGTTTCAAGTCTCTATTTCCCTCCTTTCTCCAGACGACTTCTCCTTACAAGTGACGTATGGTACAGTATAAGGAATATCGTTGTCTCTTAGAGTGACGACGGGACCCGGACACGGTGTACGAGACGACTTGTCTAGGGTACTTTCGACTAAACTAAAATTAAATTTTTACTGAAAATTTCATCGGTTTTTAAAATCTCAATCTAATTTTTCATAAAAAATTCAAAAGAAAAAAAAATAAAAAAACCAACAAAACAAAATGGATAAGTAGACAGTCACCTGTAAATAATTATAGGAGTACGACATAGAGGACAACGAAAGAGTCTTTCATTTAGATAAGGAAGAGATAACAGAACTGAGATTATACAATTATCTATCAGGGTAGTGGATTTTCCCATTTATTTTAGACATTCTCGATGATCGAATGACCAAGTTATTTCTATACGGTCCCAATTTCATTCAATTGACGTTGAGTTCTATTGTCTTTACTGGTTCTTCCTAGTGACTATACACGGGTATAAATGAGTGAATTATTTCCTTGTTTTTCTATAACATTCCTACTATGTCATGTGACATCATCACTGATTAGACTAAAATTAACGAGGTCTCAGGTTAATAGAAGAACGAGATAAAAATGTGTTACAAGTGTGTTAGTTAAGAAACAAGGATCTTCTTAAAAAGTGTAGTAATTTTAGCTCTTTTTTTAATTTGGATATATAGTGACACGACAACCAAAGACAAAATTTATACGGATGTGTAAAAGTAAACCTTTAGTTAACCTTAAGACCCGATTGCGGAGACACCCATAAACCGGTTAATACGGTATTTCGAGTTCTGTTTACTCTCGGGAGACTTACTAGAGCAAAACGTGTGTTACCTCTCTTTTGTTAACTGGTCTTTTGTCTAGTAATAGATTCAGAACGTCTAAATGAAAATTGTTATTCTAACAACTAAAAGATTGACATACTTTTTACATGATGGCACTGGAAGACTTTTACTTTTAAAGGTACCTATGAAAATATTGAAGTTCATGCTCCAGTAGAGTTTTTACAAGAACACTATTAAAGATAACATCGGTAAGTCGATTCCAATTTTAGTTTGTTATGTTCAATAAAATACAAATAAGATCATAACGGAAAAGTGTAAACTTAAATATGTTTTAAATAAAGTATAACAAGTAGACAAAATCGATGAAACGTATCAACCAGTTAAGTAAAGTTGTGTATTCTACAAAAAAAGAAAGGGGGACGAAAAAAAAAAAAAAAAAAAAGAGTAAAGTTCAAACCCTTCGAATATCCATCATACTCCGTCCTTAACTATGTCAACAACGACAAGTGTTGTAAGTAGTCGACAGTTGAGACGCGTCCTATGGTCTAATGTCATTCATGATACCTTTCAATATTCATCTACCTGGGAATCGAAGACGGGAGTTACTACTACATTAGATTACTTGAAGTAAATTATATGAGAGAACCTTTACATTCTATGTGATCTTTTTGTGTAATGTCTACAAATTTCTCGTTATAAAGTTCATGGTCGAGTTCACAGTATCTACTTGCAGAGGTTAAGAAACGACTTTCAAGTAGCCCTAAGGTGACGATTATGATAATTCTTGTTGTCTATAGTTTTATGGGTACTTTCTGGATTCCTAGATGTTTCTATGGCACCATTAATTTAAAATGTCTCACAGATTATTCACGGTTCGGGTCCTCAAAATGTATATAGTAAAGTGAATTAGGAGTACTGTTGAAACGGATGTTCCAAATAGGGGTAAAAGGCATAATCCAATGACTCTGAACCTCTTTAATTCATAAATCTGTCTAGTATATCGATTATTACCCTCTCAGACCTAACTATTGTGCAATAAGATTGAGGTTTGAAAGGGGCAAAGGGGGTGTCGGAGAGTCCGAAGAAATGGACCAGTTAGATTAAAAGAGTTGTTAAAAAGGGACGAAATGAGAGACTAGAGTCGAGTACAAAGTAATAGAGGAGGGTAAAGGAAACGTGAAAGAAGGACACGACTTGGGTGATCTACTGTGGTCGTGGTGGTGTTCCGTGTGTTCCGTGACGTAGAAGAACTTGAAGACACACCCGGGTTCGGAGAGGTCGGTACGAAGACCGATATCAGTCACTGATCGACAGATTAGGGTCCACCGTGATCATCATTTCTTGGACGGACAGTTACGTCCTCAGGATTCTCTACATCCAAACTAGTGACCTAACCCTTCTAGGTGACCTCCTCCCGTACCGTTGGGTGAAGTCATAAAAACGGACCTCTTCAGGTACCTGTCTCCTCGGACCGTCGAGGAGACCCCAGTGTTTCTCAGTCTGTACTGACTTCATTAAACCGTGTGTGTGTTAGGAGGTCGAGGTAAAAGTCCGGAAGGAAAGGAGTGGAGGAGTATATAAGAAATGAGAGATTTAAGGGAGATGAGGGTTTTTATGGAAAACTTCGACTGACTATGTCAGTGATTAAATATGTTAAGAAGAAAAGGTAGAAGTAAGTACATCTTACTTAACGTTAGTTAAAAATTATCTATTAAGATCCCTTTCCCTTAATCGTAATTAACTCGTCGAAGATACGGACTGTCTGTTACAGACGACCCAGAAAACGTAGAATAGACCAGAATAAAGGTCAAGTAAAGTTAAGTCAAGTCAACGAGTCAGTACAGGTTGAGAAACACTGGGGTACCTAATGTCGTACGGTCCTGAGGGACAGGTAGTGGTTGAGGACCTCAAATGAGTTCGAGTACAGGTAACTCAGTCACTACGGTAGGTCGGTAGAACAGGAGACAGTAGGGGAAGAAGAAGACGAAAGTTAGAAAGGGTCGTAGTCCCAGAAAAGTTTACTCAGTCGAGAAGTATAGTTCACCGGTTTCACAACCTCAAAGTCGAAGTGGAGTCCGGAAGGTTACTTGTAAGTCCTGACTAGAGGAGGAATAAAGGTCCTCATTCAGTAATATAGATTCCATTGACGAGTGAGAAGACTTACAGGTCCTATGAATGACTGAGTCGAGTTGTTTATAAATGGTTCACGAGTAATCTAAAGTCCGTAACACACGCAACGACTACTCTTTTACTACTCTCCTGTCCAGAGTTTGAGTTCTTGTAATGTCGGATTCCCTTCTTTCAGTTACCTTTTTATGTAGTGATATACTGCTTTTTATTAGTGTTGGTAGATATCTCAGCATACGTGTATACCTTTTCTGAGATCTGGGTCTTACCCTTATCCTTCTTATTTCACTCTTTCTATTCAAAGGTTCCTTCCATATGGATATGTTAGAGAGTTAATACTTATACCCACTTTCACTTTCAGGGAGTCGACACAGACTGAGAAACACTGGGGTACCTGATACCTTAAGAGGTCCGGTCTTATGACCTCACCCATCGGAAAGAGAAGAGGGTCCCCTAGAAGGGTTAGGTCCCTAGTTTGGGTCCAGACGGCGTAACGTCCACCTAAGAAATGGTCGACTCCGTGTTCCCTTCAGGTTCTTATGACTTCACCCACCGGTTAGGAAAGAGGTCACCTAGAAGGGGTGGGTCCTTAACTTGGTCACAGAGGACTTAATGTCCACCTAAGAAAGAGTTTTGTTCATCCACCACACCCAACCTTATGTGGTCCTTATTTTCCCTGTGACAGAAGTCTCACAGACACACACTGACCTTTTATCACATTAATTATTTATGACCACCTCTCGACTCCGTCTTCCTCCTCGATCTAGAATTTCCCGAAAGACACGACACGATGTAACGAATCTATAATTAGAGTTTCATTACCCCTCAATAATTAACCAAAAAAAAAAATCGATTCACCCAGATCTAAAAATGAAACCTTTCTAGTTATACAGACTCCAAATCTCTGTCTTTTCGATCTTCCTCTCCTCAATTTACTGAAACAACGTCATATAGGTTCTGTTTCTACTACTCCCAGACTTGATCACTACCGTTTTACACGAAACGAAATTATTTATCTAAAATTTGTCTTTACCAGATATCTAAAAATCTACGTTCCTTTTCTCTCCATAGTCACCTTTTCGACCCAGGTCTTACTACAGAACCCCAGACGGAACCTACCACCCTGGGACCCTTCTCGTCATGACCACCGTACCTCCTTCTCTACTCCGATGTAAACCAGTACCCGAACTCCACGGAGGGTTGAAAGTTTACCCTTAAGGGTCACATGTAAAGACATACTTAACTGACCCTATATAGTGCAAGTAAAAATAACATTAAATGATAAAGTACACGTAAAAATAAGACCGGTTCATATATATAAAAAAATTAAGAAACTCGTTTCTCACTCTTAAAGGAATAATAAGAAACGTAAATAGTGTCCAGTGTGTGTTATATGCCAATTATCACCCACGAGTCCTTTCTAAACAAAGAACTGTTAACTTAAGTAACTAGTTAACGATACACAACTGAGATTATGTATGACTCATTTCAACCTATTTCCAACATTTCCAAACTTTTTCTAAAATACACACTCCCAATCTTCTTGTCACCGTATCGTATAAATACTTTTGGAATATATAAAGAACACACATTGGAATTTATACTCCTTAGGATTTTTGTTAATAAATATATAAAAACTATTGTTTTTAACAGAATAAAACAGGAGATAAAAGAGGGTTCGAAAATACCATGTATCATCCATAAGTTGTTTATGAACAACTTATTTACACGTTTAGTGACAATTGTTAAATACCTTTGTTAATAGAAGATATATGGTATTAATGTTTAATAATTTTAGATATAAATTATTAAATGTAATTTATTATCTACCTCAAATGGGTTAAAAAAAAATGGTAGGTCGTTAGTGTTTCATAGTAACAAACGATAGAAACATTACGTAAACGTCAACCTCAGACAGGGAAATATAGACTCGTTAAGACAGAGGTAGACGAGCACTACGGTCTACCTCCTCTCCGTGCCTCTGGTTCTCTGATTACTTCGTTGAGTAGTTCAACAAATTTTCCGTTTTTATAAATTCTTTTAGTTTGGCCAACTTTACGGGATAGACTTTTCACTACCAACATATAATTTATTGAAATTTCAAAGACCTTCATTTGTTTGTTTGTTTTTTTTTTTTGATTTCCTTTTGAAGACTTCTATTTAAGAATTACTGAACATTCCTATAGGTAAAACCTTTTTGTGCATAATTGTGGGGCTATCGTTTCTTGTAATTGAGAAAGACTGGTGTTCCCATTTTAATTGATGTGACCCCTGATACTTCAGGTAAGAACTTTTATCAAAGGGTTCCGAGAAACGACCACTACCTGAGTCTGTAGTATTTTATTCACACGTTCGGTCAGAGAAGTTTCTTTTGAGTCATCAAATGTCTTCCCTCTCACGGACATTAAATATCCTCTTTCCTTTCCGTCTTAGTCCACTTGAGATGACCTAGAATGTCAAGAGGTCTTTCGTCATCACTTCTACGTCCCCTTTTTTTAGAGTGTGTACTATAAAATCCTGACATGGTCTGTAATCGGTCACCTTTCATGTTCTATTTTATTATAGTGAGTTTATCACGATATTACGTTATTTGATATAATAAGTTGAGTGATATGTTTTATGTTAGATCATCTTTATTTAAGTAAAATTTATAATCATTCAACATTTTAACGTACTGTTTCTGTTCTATAGTCACGATAATTTTTACTTTTTGATGTCTTACTATTTCATACAAATTTATTGTTAGTATTCTTCACTTTCTAAGATGGTTTCAAAGTGGGTTTGGTTGTTAGTACTTTTAAATAAGTAATTTAAATCTGTTAAAGGGAGAAATTTGCTTTGTGCATAGAAGAGTCAAAAGGAAGAGTCGAGGAAGACTCCGTTCACTGTTCATCTAGATATCAACTGTCAGTTTAAGAGGGACCCGGATTAAACCAAAAGGACTGTAAATTAAAGAGTTTCAGAAAAAAAAACCAACTTTTATATAGTTTGTATAATTCTTAAGACTCAAGTTTAATAAGTTTAATAAAAGATTTGGACCGAGTAAACTAACTTATATTCTAAAAACTTGACGTTTATTAAAATAAATCATTTTCGATGTTAGTCCAGTGAACTTTTCTCTTTAAATTTTTTTTTTCTTCTTCTTTTCTTTCTTCTCCTCCTTCTCCTTCCTCTTCTTACCCCTTCTCCTTCCTCTTCTTTCCCGTTCTCCTTCCCCTTCTCCTCTTCGTCGTGTTTCAATCTCATAATCCTGAACTGCATACAATATCTCTTTATACGAGCGAAAAACGAAGAAAGTCCTTAATCTCAGTGACACTTATTAGACATAAGTAATTAAAGAAGTAAGTGAGTTAATAAACGGTTTGTAAAAATTCCTGAGACAGATATGGTTAGTGATACGATTAATAATTAATATATTTACCGTATCTAAAATTCAAAGGTCTATTCGTATTTATAGTCTTTACTTAAGAGGGACCCTTATAACTAGATTTTCTTACGGGTTTATCAGAGGTATCATATCCACTCATACCGACATGTACATGGGTTATGTAAAATAGACGAGGGGTCGTAAAGGGTCACGACAACACAATCCGTTCAGGTACGCTTTTAAAGACCTGTTTCTCGATATTTGTCTACACTATATATAGTAAAATCTCGGTTCTGTAAATTCCCGACAACCTGATAGAAGAAAAGTGATACGAGGGAAAGGAACGGTATCGTCGGAACCGGTCGGTACACATTGTCTACGACTTCGATATTTTACCACTGTGAAAGGAATCCGGGTAACCTATGTATCATAGTCACTCTTTACTTGATTCATCTTGATTTGGTGACTCTGACCTCCCAGACAATGGGATCGAACTGACAAAGTTGGGTCGTTCGTACTTCTCTAATAGAATCATACTGTCTCCTTCGTAACTATACTTTGTGTCTCTAATGTAAACTTTGTAAAAAAATTAAGATCTTTGGTACGTGTAGTTAAGTCTTCGTGTGATCTTTGTGTTGTAAGTAAAGAACGGACCAAGTAGAGTTAAATACTCTTCTACTTTCTTCTAAGACATCGAGACTGTCAGAGTAAAAGAGTTCTTAAAAAAGGATGGAGTAATTCTCTAAAGATCCAAAGTCCGACATGTCCGACATGTTATCCTGAATTCAAAAACATGGACGGTAAAATATCCAGGGAAGGTTGCAGAAACAGATTAAAGTACAAATATTAAAACCTATTAAAAAGATTTTTTTTTTTTTTTTTTTCGTTATCAACGAGTCAACATGGACTAAGAAACGTTGGGTACTTGACATCGGACGGTTCCGAGGAGACAGGTGTCTTACGTGTCCGTTCGTATGACCTCACCCAACGACACGGGAAGAGGTCCCATAGAAGAGTTGGGTCCGTGACTTAGGTCCAGGGGACGTAACGTCCGTCTAAGAAATGACAGACTCAGTTTTCCTAAGAGGGTTAAACTTATTTAAAGGTCTGTCTGTTTTGGGACCGAGGTCGGGATGGGTCAGAAAGTGTAATGTGAAGTATGGATCGTGATCCACGATAGAAACAAAAGTGGTCCACAAATAGAGTGAGAGGTTTTCATTTGTATATTTTTCTATGGAGAATGAACCGTGATCCGTAACACAAAGGTAAATGTAGTCCCTAAACAGAGTGAGAGGATTTCATTTGATCTATTTTTCCGGAAAAGAGGAGTACTAGACCCTTTAATAGTACATATATAAAGGGGAAATCCGTTAATTTAGGTTCTTTACAAAGGAAACCACTCACAAATTTGATAACGAAAAGGATCGAAGTCAATGAAAGTCATCACGAGTAAATGTGTATGTTTGACCGTGGACGTATAAATATATGTTTACTTTTTTGTGTGTACATGAGTCTCTGAATTCTCGTATATAAAATACTAGACAACCCAAAAAAGGAGGTACATAATTCTACTGAAACATTATCTCTGGAAACAAACATTGCCTCTGCAAATGGTGTCCGGTCATAGTCCATTCGTTCCGCTTACAGATGTCTAAAGACTGTGTATTCAGTTGGTAAGAGTGTTCCGGGTCGAGTAGCGATTCCGGTGTATAACAAGAAACTCCGTTTGATGGAATTGTTAATTTCGGGACACGACTACTAAAGAACCTCAATCATGAGGGACCGGGAAGTTTGTCTTCTTTTAGCTACAGACATCCTATTCCTCGTCCGAAAGGAGAAAAGTTTCATGAAATGAAGCACATAGTACTCCCATCACAGTACTAGTTCCGAGAGTAAAACCGTCTGTCGAATTGACGTTAGACATAAGATCATTCCTCTTACGTTGTCCTTTCCTCTCTCCTAAGGTCCTTTTCATATCAATGTTAATAGGTACGTCCATCATACAATCCTTGAGAAAGGTTTCGATACTATTTTATGAAGTAAGAAATAAATTTAAGGGTATTAGTGAGAAGAAGAAATAGATTTCTTGGTGTAAAAATCTTCTTCGTTTTAAAATTTTTTTTTTTTTTTTTTTCTAGTCAAAAGTTCAAACAAAGAAGGGGAGATTTACACCCTTTCTTCCCTCTCATCCTCCAAAGACCTTAATGATTTTTACCCCGAAAATTGGATTTTAAACTAAGTAGTCGTCTTGTTAACTCTATCAATTAAGTTTCTTATTCTATCTTGACTCAAATGAAGAACTTTAAAATCACCGTGAATTACAGGAATAGAGTTAAAATAATCAGATATATAAGTAGTTAGACAAAAGGGATGTAACTACTTTTTATAAAATTACTTTTGTTTTATATAATTTCCGTTGGTAAACCAGGACTTTGATAAGGTTCCTGATTCATTATATGTGTCTTTTAAAGAAATTTTTTAGGATAAAAGTAAAAAATCGTGATCCCTTTGGTTTTATTTACGTTATGATCAGTTTATGATACTGGTTGGATCTGTCGTATAATTTTTCGTCTCTACAATGAAACGGTTGTTTTCAGGTAGATCAGTTTCGATACCAAAAAGGTCTTCAGTACATACCTATACTCTCAACCTGATATTTCTTTCGACTCGTGGTTCCTTAACTGTAAAAACTTGACACCACAACCTTTTTTGAGAACTCTCAGGAAACCTGACGTTCCTCTAGTTTGGTCAGTTAGGATTTTATTTATAAGGACTTATAAGTAACCTTTCTGACTACGACTTCGACTTTAAGGTCATGAAACCGGTAGACTACGCTTCTTGACTGAGTAACCTTTTCTGGGTCTACGACCCTTTCTAAATTCCGTCCTCTTCACCTACTGTCTCCTACTCTACCAATCTACCGTAGTCGCTAAGTTATCTGTACTCAAACTCGTTCGAGGACCTCACCACCACCTGTCCCTTCGGACCGTACGACGTCAGGTACCCCAGTGTTTATCAACCTGTGTTGACTCGCTGACATGACCTGATCAGTTTACTCACCTTGTAATACATTTGTTGAAACGACACTAGTTCTTTAAGAGGTTCGTCTGGTCTTATATTCCGTTGAAGTCTGTTTCCTTAAACTTTTAACACTGATCAGGTTATCGACTTTGCAACCCTAACTCTCAAGACTACCGACCTCTCTCGACCTTTCTATCTCCAATAGTTCTAGTGATTTCTAAAAGAAAAAAAGTCGATTTACTTTTCCAAAAACTGAGGTAGGAGGTACAGAGGATATTCACTTTCTGTGTTGGTTTCTCACCTAAACGTAAAATCCTACTATAGGTTCCATCTAAACTCTTTTCTTTATCATTCTTAATCTATCACAGTAACCTCTTAGTCTCTACCTCTTAAAACTCTCGTCTACGTCGTTTCTCCTTCTTTCTCTAGTTGTAATAGGCTACGAAGGTGTTTGAGGTCTTTTTATTCTTGATTTTTTACGACTAAATTAAATCGGTATCTTCTAGTAATTACTATAAAAATTTCCAAAAAAGTGATCACACAGTATCTTCCATTACCTTTAGACTAAAATGTCTTAACTATACACATAAAGTCATATGTGTAAATATTATTTTTATTTGTATATTTTCGTCAAAAAGTCGAGAAAATAAACCTAGATCCGAAATTCTTTTCAGAAAGGTGAATCAATAACTTCACTTGTGACTGATTTAGTGTCAACTCTTTTTGTAATTACTAACCAGTGACTCCTGGTGGATATCACATGTCCTGAAACCATCTCTGTCGACCCTTGTTTTTTTACTACTGTGTATAAGGACTGGGGTTCCTAAAATATGGGATTGATCTCTGTTCAATATGCTTTTCTGTTCACTGGTATCGTGTTCCTTTCTACTCACAGCGTCCTAACATCGGAGTTTCATGGTACTGAATGAAAGTTATATACGGAAGAGTAATAGTTGGAGACTACGTAGGGGAAGGTTAAAGGGATTTTCGACTTATCAATGTCGTATCTTTTACTAATTTGTATTATTAAATAATTATATTTAATTATGTTACTAATTATTGTAATGTCGTAAAGAGAGTCGGGACCGTGACAAGGCCCACGTAACATAAGTGATGTAAATTTCAGAAGTAATAAAATATTATTAATATCTTATGTATGTGATATATTATTAATACAATAATATTAGAAACTGTTTACTGATTCCGTTTTTGGGATGACAATGTCAAAGTCTTTTCTATATTAAATGTGAACTCTGTTTGATTCACATAATCTAAGAACAAGAACGTACGTTGACTCTTGTAACGATCACTTTGTTATTTCCACGAATGACCTTCCTATAATCCATTGAGTTTAGTTGTCCTCGTGTTTCGAGTGTTTTATCCGATTTTGGTTCCCTCCGATCCATCGTCCTTAGGTCTGACCCGTTATGGTGTCTTTACTAGTTGAAACCCTAAAGATTACGACCTTTAAACTAGGACGGTGATAACTTGAGAATTACAGTGACACTTACTGAAGAAAAAAACAGTGAAATAAAAATTAACTTCCTATTAACGAAATGTCTTAAAACAACATAAGACTGTTTGTAATTGTTCTTAGTCGGTATCCATGTGGGTACAGGGAACGGAGGACTTTGAGGGAGGGCAGAGTGAGAGGTAGGGTGGGGAGATCCAACTATGTCTCGAGGACAAACTCAAGGGACTCAGTATGTCGTTTAAAGGTAACCGGAGACAAAATGTGTACCATAACAATTCAAAAGTATAATTAGAGAGGTATGTAGAGTAAGAGAGGGAGGTGGGGAGATGGGTACAGGTATCCAGACAAAAATTGAAGAATTACCAGAAACATGATGAGAGAATCCTAATTTTCACTATCGTGTCTGTATTTTACTGACCGTCTTCGACCCCACTTTTAATAAACTAGGAAAATTTAAAACACAACCCTGTACCCAAACATGGAGTTTTATACTAGATTGATTTCCTATACAAGGGGTCTTTACCGTAAGTCTACCATATGTCTGTTTTTATTTTTTGGAACTGTTTAAGTGTCGATGTAGAAAGAAGATTGTGAAGAGTTAGGGGGTTTCACTGAGTTAAGATCGTATTTACAAAAATAAGTTGTTTTTCTTTTACGTAGATGAAGGTATTTCCCTTATTAAGTTTAGAGTTTATAGAATGTAACTCGAGTCCTAGTGATACGTTGCAGTAAAGGAGAAATCAAGATAATACTAATGTAATTATTATATGTATATTCCTGAACCTTTTTACCTCTCTTTCTTTTTCTATAATTAATTTGATATGTTTATACAAGGAGTGTGTTGATACCTTTGTCATACTCATCTTCAACATTAGAAATAAAGACATACATAAATACTCCGGTATCAATTTTATATTTTGGGGGAGGTGACACCAACTGTCTAGACAAAAAAGGAAATTTTCGGATGTTTCACCCTCTTCACAGACGTTTATATTATTCCTACGACGTTGTGTCAAAAAAGTTCCAATTTATGGGTGGTTTGACTCTTTTTTCAAGAGATCAGATAGTCATGAAACGGAGGTGAAACGGTCACCTCGGCTTTTCTGAAGTGAAAGAATTTCATCCTTGTATCTAACAGGACGATGGTGAAGACGGAGGACCAAGTTTGAGACCTAGATATCTTCGTATTTTTACCCTATTAAGAAAGGGTTAGACACGTTCACGGTGATAAATACAATCTAAGACGACTCACTGAGATATATAAGTGGTGAATACTATGTACTTAATATTATTTGTAACCAGTCTCCCTCCTATACGAACCTACAGAACCCATCACGACTATCATCGAGTATAATCTGGATCAATGGTGTCCCTATACATACACCAGTTTCTGTTCTTCTCGAGTCGATTGTTAGTACGTACTGAGTCTTTCACCCCACCTCCCCAACCCACCCTTCGTACCTTCTCTGTAGCTACTCTTCCTGTGTATATACGGACCGTTACACTTTACTTTTTGTAGTTTTAAAATTGTCACTAATGGATGTCCAACGTATAAAATTTACGATAATTAAAACAAAGTGACATAAAAGATAAAAATTTAGTACTATTACGAAAATATTAACTTTATGCTATAAAATTCATGACACCACAAAGTCTTCTTCCTTGTCTTATGTATATTAACTTTCTTAAAGGGTAGTACTTAGTGTCTGAACCCACTTCCCTGAACGTATTGAGTTACTTCGATACTCGGTACGGTACGTGTGGTGTGTTCTGTCTATCCTGTATCACTTCTCAAAACTGTTTTGTACCAAGTGACCTCTTCCTTTACTCTTATGTAAGTACGTCAGAACGGACCTCTTGAGGTGACTATCTTACTTTTCTGTTTTTCTATACTATGGTCTCCTACTCGGGGGGGGGGTCCAACCTTCCACAGATTATGTTATGACCTCTTCTTTCTTTCACAATCAGTGAGTCATTACAGACTGAGAAACATTAGGGTACCTGACATCGGATGGTCCGAGGAGACAGGCACCTTAAGAGATCCGTTTTCATGACCTCACCCATTGGTAAGGGAAGAAGTTCCATAAAAGGGTTGGGTCCCTAACTTAGACGTAACGTCCCTCTAAGAAATGACAGACTCCGTGATCACTTCGGTGACCCCTTCTCACCTTCCGTTAATGGTTTTCGAGTCTTTCTTACTTCACTGACCCGGTTTCGTTTTTACTACGAATCAACACCTACACAGAACGCCACTTTTTTTTTTTTTTGAGGTTACTATATTTCTTGTTATAACGTATCCCTGGACCTTACAATACAGGTACTTCGTTCCATTTAACCTGTACCAGTCTGTCCTCTACCGTTCTCACTTGTAGTTGTAAAATCCTTAGTCACTTACTTTTACCTGTCCTTATTCGCTTAAATTAAGTCTACTGGTAATATAGACGATGACACCCGTTCTTAAGGAATCTTCTTTACCTCATCGGGAGTATCAGTTGTTCTCAAGTTTTACATCATGAACCCACGTTGGAGTTTTTGTTGTCTTACTAAAGTAAAGCAAAAGTTCCTTTTGGTACGTTGTAGTCTCATTAGGTTCAGATACGGGGTTTGATTACGACTTCTGCGATTTTGACTGACCAAGATACTTCTGGATTTTGTGGAAGATCTTGATTGTGGTTTTTTTCTACAAGGAAAAGGAATGTCCCCTGACCTTATGTTTTCATCCTTCAGTTCTCTATGGGTCTTATTGTCCGTTCAACCGGAACCTCATGTCTTACTTCGTTCCGTTTCCGATTGTCTCAAAAAAGATGTCTTATACGACCAGTATCTTTTGTAGAAAAAGGTTGTTGCGTTCTCTACTGGAGATGTGTACCTGTAGTGGTCTACTAGTGAAAGTTTTAGTCCGACTAATACAAGAACCGTAAGTTTCTACTTCTTCAAGATGTACCAGTCGTTTTTGTTCTGGGTCTCGACTGAAACCGAGTCTAGTACTTGAGGAATAACGTTTTAGACCCGAATTCGACTTCTTTCATCCCCTTTGGTGATCCGATAAGTCCATACTGGTTTTATTTTAGAGAATACTAATATGTCACCTCCACCACTTATCTAAGTTCCTTTATCTTGACTATCTGTCTAACGGACTTCTTGATACTTACCTCCAAGAATTGTAACATGTTCTCGGTCACTGTTTTTGGTAGGTATTCTTTTTCTTTACGTTCAGAAATGTATATCGACTCTTTTCTTTTTTCTTTCGTTTTATGTTCCCCTTTTCCCTTTCTGTATGGGTGGACTTACGTCTCAATATCTCTTCTTGTTCTTCTCTTTTCTTTTAGAATTTACTTGTTACGTTTCTTTATTTCTTTTTGTTATCTTACCCTTTTAAATCTCTATAGAACTTCTTTTGACTTGTATAGTTCCCTTGTAAAGTACGTTCCTTCCCGTGTTACTTCCGGTCTTTACCATTCCTGGATCCTCTTCGTCTTCTCTAATTCCTCTCCACCGTTTTTATGTATCTTCTTGATATTCTTTACAGTATTACTGGGTCTATTGGTATTACCACACCAGTGAGTGAATCTCGATCTGTAGGACCTCACACTTCAGTTCACCTGTAATCCTTCGTAATGTCACTTGTTCGATGTGCTCCACTGACTTAAGGTCGACTCGATAAATTTTAGGATTTTCTACTACACAGTTTCACGACGTGAGTTATACAGTCGTTTAAACCTTTCGAGTCGTTACCGGTGTCCTGACCTTTACCAGTCAATAATGGGGTCCTGATCTTTTCGAGTCTCAATTAGGGTCCTGACCTTTTCAAGTCACAAATAGGGTTAGGGTTTCTTCCCGTTACGGTTTCTTATAACTTTGATAAAATTTTAACACGAGTAAAGTGTACTGTTGTTGCAATGTGAGTTTTAGGAAGTTCGATCCGAAGTCAACATGTACTTGGTTTTTAAAGGTCTACATGTTCGACTCATAATTTCTCCGTCTCCTTGGTCTCTAGTTTAACGGTTATAACCGACCTAGTACCTCTTTGGTTCCCTCAAGGTATTTTCGAAGAAGACGAAGTAACTACTGAGATTTCGGAAACTGACAAACGTAGTGTCGTTTGATACCTTTTAAGAAGTTTTCTATCCCCATGGTCCGATGGAATGACCAGAAGACTCTTTGAGCATACGTGTAGTTCTTCGTTGTCAATTTTGGTCTGTCCCTTGTTACCTGACTAAGATTTAACCCTTTACTCATACTGTTCCGATATGTAACAGTGGGACGAATAAATTGAAGATACGTCTCACGTAGTACACTTTACGTCCCCACCTACTTAGTGTTCAACCTTTGTTCTGACGGTCCTCTTTATTGTTGTAGAAGTCTATACGTCTACTATGGTAAGATTACCGTCTTTCGTTTCTCCTTGATTCCGAGAACTAATCCCACTTTCTCCACTCACTTTTTCGATCGAATTTTGAGTTATAAGTTTTTAGATTCTAGTTCCGTAGACCAGGGTAGTGAAGTCCCGTTTCTCTTCCCCTATTTCACCCTCGTCACTGTCTAAAAGAAAGGAACCCGAGGTCTTAGTGACGTCTACCATTTACGTCGGTACTTTAATTTTGTGGGAATGAGGAACCTTCCTTTCGAGACTGTATTCATCTGTCACGTAATTTTTAGTCTCTGTGTTGAAACGACTTTTTCCAGGTATATCAGTTTCGATACCAAAAAGTCATCAGAATATGTCTACACCCTCAACCAGGTAATTCTGTCAACTCGCGGGTTCTTAACTACGAAAGTTAAACACCACGACCTCTTCTGAGAACTCTTAGGGAACCTGACGTTCCTCTAGTTTGGTCAGTTAGGATTTTCTTTAATCGGGGACTTATAAGTAACCTTCTTACAACGACGTCGAGGTTATGAAACCGATGACTACACTTCTCAGTCGAGTAAATTTTCTGAGACTACTACACTTTCTAACTTCCGTTTTTCTCTTCCGCCGTCGTCTCCTACACTACCAACCTATCGTAGTGGTTGAGTTACCTGTACTTAAACTCGTTTGAGACCCTCTATCACCTCCTGTCTCCTTGGACCTTACATCAGGTACCCTAGAGTTTATTAACCTGTGTTAAATCAAGGACTTGTCGTTGTTAACTTTCTTAATCAGTTTAAAAATATCTGGTGTTACAACCCTATAAAGAACTCTTTAATAAGACCATCACAAACGTTATACCTCATAACATCGACCCTCCCTCTTTATAACTGTAGTTTCCTCCTTTCGTCTTTTAGTACCGTAAAAGTTCTTAGTCACCATAAGTCGTACTAACCTTGTATTCGTTGGTTCTTATCATAATCTTCCATTTATGTTTTTTTTTGTTTAGTCCCTTAAACCATCGTGAAGATTTCTCTCTTAAGATCGTCTCCAGTTTATAACAAGAAATTCTAAAAAAATAAAAAAGATACGTACGCGTATATACCCTAGACATAGACACTTACCCATCTCTAAATTTTTATAGTAGGACTAATTCAGATCTCAAATGTGACTTCCGTTCTCAATAAGATACTTTATGACGTTGTCTTAAGATTCATCGAAATTTTTTACTTGACCCACTTTCTCACTTCATCCCTTTTAAATATATATATATATAAATAAATAAATGTAAAGGTATATATTATACGTTATAATGACAAAGTCAAACTCTTTTTGAAAAACAACTAAAATCTATTTTCGTTAGACTCTTATGACTCTAAGTTTCCGTCCCCTCCCCAGATTGTGACTATTGTGTTTGTGATCATTGTGGTCATTGTGTACCGAAAGTCATTAATAAAAACTACCACAAACAATACTTAAGAAGTAATGAAAATCTACAAGTCAAGTCAAGTCAAGACAAGTCATCGAGTCAGTATAGGTTGAGAAACGCTGAGGTACTTAGCGTCGTGCGGTCCGGAGGGACAGGTAGTGGTTGAGGGCCTCAAGTGAGTCTAAGTGCAGGTAGCTCAGTCGCTACGGTAGGTCGGTAGAGTAGGACCCAGCAGGGGAAGAGGAGGACGGGGGTTAGGGAGGGTCGTAGTTTCCGAAAAGGTTACTCAGTTGAGAAGTGTACTCCACCGGTTTCATGACCTCAAAGTCGAAATCGTAGTCAGGAAGGTTTCTTTAGGGTCCCGATTAGAGGAAGTCTTACCTGACCAACCTAGAGGAACGTCAAGTTTCGGAGTTTATAAAGTGGTTGTGTGTGTGTGTGTATATCAGAGGAAACATACGAGATCAAACCCATTAAAAATTAAAGAGAACTTTAATCATTTGATCATTTAATCATTTAAGATTAAACCTATTAAAGATTAATACGAGATCAAACTCATTAAAGGTTAAACAGAACTTTAATCATTTAATCATTAACGATTATTTAATCATTTAATCATCAAAGAGAACTTTAATCATTTAATCATTTGACAAGTTCAAATGATTAACAAAAAAGACGAGACTGGGCAGACGATAATTCGGGAAGGTCATATGAGAGTTAAATAACATATCAATTTTTTTTTTTTTAACAAATAAATAAATACAGCCGACACGATACAGAATCAACACCACTCGTCCCCGATGAGATATTGACGTAACGTTCCCGAAGAACAACGACCCCGTAGAGAACATCGTCTCGTGTCCGTGATTCCGTGAACCCGAAGTCATCGACGATATACACCCGAATCATCGACACTGAGAGTCCGAGATCTCACGTCCGAGTCGTCAACACCACGTCCGTGAATCAACGAGACTACGTACGCCCTAGAAGGGTCTGGTCCCTATCTTGACCACAGGGGAACGTTCTGACTAAGGAAAAAAAAAAAAAATTAGTGTCATATTTTCTACAAATAATTAAATAGTGTTAGTTATCGGTCTGTTTTTTCTATTAATGTTAACGTCTGGTATTATACTTGTACTAATTGGGTTATTACATTTTATTAATGTATGTTAAACCCCTCAGTCCGTCTCACTACACCATTCACCTTCACGTAGGTACGTATGCAAATGTAAGTGAGTCGGTCACATAGTACCGTAGACAAAGGTAGTGAAGTACCGTTTGTCTACCCATTTGTTACCTTTGTCACTGTCCGAAGTAAAAGAACCCGAAGTTTTAGTGACGTCTACCACTGACGTCGGTACTTTAGTTTTCTGTGAACGAGGAACCTTCTTTTCGATACTGGTTAGATCTGTCGTATAATTTTTCGTCTCTGTAATGAAACGATTGTTTCCAAACAGATCAGATGACAAGATCATCAGTACATACCTACACTCAACCTGGTATTTCTTTCGACTCACGACTTCTTAACTACGAAAACTTGACATCACAATCTCTTCTGAGAACTCTCTGGGAACCTGACGTTCCTCTACGTTGGTCAGTTAGGATTCTCTTTAGTTAGGACTTATCAGTAATCTTCCTGACTACGACTTCGACTTTGAGGTTATGAAACCGGTGGACTACACTTCTTGACTGAATAACCTTTTCTGGTACTACAAACCTTTCTAACTTCCGTCCACCTCTTCCCCTGTTGTCTCTTACTCTATCAACCTACCGTAATAACTGAGTTACCTGTACTCAAACTCGTTCAAGACCCTCGACCACTACCTGTCCCTTCTGACCGTACGACGTACGTCAGGTACCCCAGGGTTTCTCAGCCTGTGTTGTCTTACTGACTTGACTCGGTCAGACACAGAAAACCCACCACGTAAACTTGAATGTTAGTAAAAGAATTAAGAAAACCCAAATAAAAGACGTCCAGAAAAGGAAGAGACCACAAAGGACGGATCTCTTAAAAGAAATCGTAAACAACATTTCGACCAAACCGTCACGACTCAAGAGAATTTAAAACGAACATACCTTTCGAAAACTAAAGGGGTAGTTTAAGTTTACTCTCAGAACGACCCATCTCATAGCGACTGTCGTCAAAGAAGGGAAAGTAGTGAAAAATTTTATATTTAAATAAATAAAATTAACCTCCAATTAATGAAATGTTATAACATAAACAAAACGGTATGTAGTTGTACTTAGGCGGTGTCCATATGTGTACAAGGGGTAGGACTTGGGGGGAGGGAGGGACATGGTAGGGAGACCCAGTAGGGTCACGTGGTCTGGTTTATAAGATTATAGTACGTAGTTTATACCTGACCACTAAGTAAAGTATATACTATAATATGTACGATGATACGGTAAGAGGGTTTAGTAGGGTGGAAGAGGGAGAGGGTGTCTCAGGTTTTCTGACAAGATATGTAGACACAGAAAAAACGACAGAGTGTATGTCCCAATATCAATGGTAGAAAGATTTAAGGTATATATACGTAATCATACGACATAACCACAAAATGAAAGACCGAATGAAGTTAGACATATTATCCGAGGTCAAAGTAGGTGGAGTAATCTTGACTAAGTTTACATAAGAAAAATTACCTACTCATTATGAGGTAACACGTATACATGGTGTCGAAAGAATAGGTAAGCAGACGACTATCTGTAGATCCAATGAAGGTACAGAACCGATAATATTTGTCACGACACTACTTGTAACCCCCATGTGCACAGAGAAAGTTAAGACCAAAGGAGTCACACATACGGGTCGTCACCCTAACGACCCAGTATTACGTCAAGATAAAGGTCGAAAAATTCCTTAGAGGTGTGACAAGAGGTATCACCGACAGGATCAAACGTAAGGGTGGTTGTCACATTCTCCCAAGGGAAAAGAGGTGTGGGAGAGGTTGTAAATAACGAACATCTAAAACCTAGCGTCGGTAAGACTAACCGCACTTCACCATGGAGTAACACCAAAACTAAACGTAAAGAGACTATTACTTACTACAACTCGTAGAAAAGTACACAAACAATCGGTAGACATACAGAAGAAACCTCTTTACAGATAAATCAAGAAACCAGGTAAAAAACTAACCCAGTAAATAAAAAGACCTTAACTCGACGTCCTCAACGAACATATAAAAACTCTAATCAACAAACAGTCAACGAAGTGAACGATAATAAAGAGGGTAAGACTTCCGACAGAAAAGTGGAACGAATATCAAAGGAAACAACACGTCTTCGAAAATTCAAATTAATCCAGGATAAACAAATAAAAACGAAAATAAAGGTTATAAGACCCTCCACCCAGTATCTCCTAGGACGACACTAAATACAGTCTCACAAAAGGGATACAAGAGGAGATCCTCAAAATTTAAAAGACCAGAATGTAAATCTAGAAATTAAGTAAAACTCAAATAAAAACACATACCACAATCTTTCACAAGATCAAAGCAAGAGAATGTTCACCAACTGGTCAAAAAGGTCGTGGTGAACAATTTCTCTAACAGAAATTAGGTAACATATAAAAACGGAGGAAACAGTTTCTATTCGACAAGTATCCACACACCTAAATAAAGACCCGAAAGATAAAACAAGGTAACTAGATATAAAGACAGAAACACGGTCATGGTATGACAGAACCACTGACACCGAAACATCATCTCGGACTTCAGTCCGTCCAACTAAGGAGGACAAGGTAAGAAGAAAGAGTTCTAGCGAAACTGATAAGTTCTAACAAAAAAACAAAAAAAAAAACATAAAGGTATGTTTAACACTTTAATAAACAAGATCGAGACACTTTTTATGGCGACCATCGAACTATCCCTAACGTAACCTAGATATCTAACGAAACCCATCATATGAATAAAAGTGATATAACTAAGAAGGCTAGGTTCTTGTACCATATAAAGAGGTAGATAATCACAGGAGAAACTAAAGAAAGTTGTCACAGAATATCAAAAGATATATATCCAGAAATCTTTCTCTCTATATATCCAGAAAACCTCTTCCTTTACCGTTAGGTGAAGTCATAAAAACGGATATTTTAGGGTACCTGTCCCCTCGGAATGTCCGATGTCAGGTACTCCAACGTTCTCAGCCTGTGCTAAATCGTTGATTTGGTATAGTGCTCCAACGTTCTCAGCCTGTGCTAAATTGTTGATTTGGTATATATCCAGAAATCAAAGAAATTCATCTATATAAGGATTCATAAAATAATAAAAGCAACGTTACCACTTACCTTAACAAAGGAATTAAAGAGAAAGATAAAAGAGTAATAATCATATATCCTTACGTTCCCTAAAGACACACAACTAAAATATAGGACGTTTAAATGATATAAGTAACTAATCGAGATCATTAAAAGACCACATCAGAAATCCCAAAAGATATATCTCCTAGTACAGTAGACGTTTATCACTCTCAAAATGAAGAAAAGGTTAAACCTAAGGAAAATAAAGAAAAAGACGACACTAACGACACCGGTTTTGAAGGTTTTGATACAACTTAACATCAACACTTTCACCCGTGGGAACAGAATAAGGACTGAAATCCCCTTTACGAAAGTTAAAAAGTGGTGAATCCTATTACAAACGACAGCCAAACAGTATATATCGAAAATAATACAACTCCATACAAGGAAGATAAGGACGAAAGACCTCTCATAAAATTAGTATTTACCTAAAACTTAAAACAGTTTCCGGAAGAGACGTAGATAACTCTATTAGTATACCGAAAATAAAAAGTTAAACAATTACACCACATAATATAACTAACTAAACACCTATAACTTCTTAGGAACGTAGGGACCCTATTTCGGGTGAACCAGTACCACATACTAGAAAAATTACACAACAACCTAAGACTAACGATCTTAAAACAACTCCTAAAAACGTAGATACAAGTAGTCACTATAACCGGACATCAAAAGAAAAAAACACCGTAGAAACAGTCCAAAACCATAATCCCACTACCACCGGAGTATCTTACTCACCTTCAAATGGAAGGAGACGTTAAAAGACCTTCTCAATCTCATCCTATCCACAATCGAGAAGAGTTTTAAAAACCAACTTAAGTCGATACTTCGAGAGACCTGGACCCGAAAACAAACGGTCTTCTAAAGACGAATGTCAAAGTTAAAGGTACGAACACTACCCAGACAATTCTAAAAGATAAAGAAGGACCAAGTCGAAACCTTTCAACGTGAAAAGATTCTTAAACAGGTAAAGAAGGTTCAACAGGTAAAATAACCGTATATTAACGATTATCATCAGAGAATATTAGGAAACATAAATACACAACAGACAACGCTAGAGAGGTAAAAGTAAAGATTAAAATAACTAAACTGAAAAGAGGGAAACAAAGAACTACTCAGACCGATTACCAAACAGTTAAAATAAACAGGAAAGTTTCTTGGTCGAAACCCCAAACAACTAAAAACGATACCAGAGAAAACAAAACGTAAATAAAGACGGGATTGAAAATTCTAAATAAAGGAAGATGATTGGGACCCCAAGAAGTAAAGAAGGAAAAGATCAACGAAATCCACATCTCAATCCAATAAATAAACTGAAAAAAGAACAAAGAACTCCATACGGACATAACGATACTTGAAAGGGGAATCGTGACGAAAATGTCACAGGGTTTCCAAAACCCAACAACACAAAAGTAAAAGTAAACAAAGATACGTATAAAACTAAAGAAAAAACTAAAGAAGACACTAAACAACCGATAAGTCGTCGTACAACAAGTCAGAGGTATACAACCTTATCAAAAAGAGGACATTAACTCTAGATTAGAATGACGTGGAACCAGTCTTTTCTACGAACCTTAATAAAGAAAAGAAAAAAAAAAAAAACTTAAATGGTTCCGATCCAAATACCGGGTCCTACACTAGATAGGACCTCTGCCAAGGACACACGTGAACTCTTTTTCCACTTTAAGTAACAAAACCCCACTTTACAAGATATCTATAGTTAATCCAGATTGACAAGATGACATAGTAAATTTCAAACACAAAGTAGTGAAATTTATATAGGACAGTAAGGGAAGACCGAACATCTCAAAGACAACTCTTTAGTTGACTATTGGACCTTCCTCAGGGGGATATACAATAAACAGTAAAAAGGAATAACGGAAATTATAAAATAGACAAAAATTAAAAACAGTTAAACAAAAGACACACAGAGTCACACAAGGAGTAACCCAAATAGTACGGACCCTGAGAGACACGAAGGACCCGAATGTATAGAGGTGAAGTAAATGAACAAGACCCCCAAATAGAACAGGAAAGGAGACCCTATATTGAAAGACGAAAAAGTAGGACTAATTGAAAGATATTGCACCAAAAACAAAATCGGGACACCCTGACGCCAAAAAGTACGAAGACAGACGGGAGACTACTTCCTCCGATTGTCCGGACACATTCAAAGGACTACCATCCCTGACCAAAACCCTTCTTGACCCAGAACGAGACCACCTATCCCGGAACGAGTCATTTTGAAATTAAGTTAATAGACGACTACCCACCCCAACGTGAGAGAGGGACCATCAAACACCGGACTCAGCTGTCGGGCCCCCACATTCCCGAGATACCATCCCAATTACTGTTGGAGGTTCCGTATGTGGTTCCTCCCGGAAGGGTCTGACGACAACGGTCACGGGGTGAAGGACACCACTCGGAGACGACTGCGTACGGAGGTGTCCTCTGAGAAGCTGAACGTCCATAAAAACCAGGTCAGAGGACACCCCAGTGACGAGGGAAGGGAACCCAGAGTCACGTGTACTCTGAAACAAGGGAGATTCTCGCTTCAGACAAAGGGGGTCAGGACATCTTCAGGATATTAATTTAGGATGACCGGAAGTTCTAGTCTAAAGGACCCCTAAGGGTCAGGAAAACAACCTAGTCGTCCGACCGTTCGGACTGCACCTCAAGTCTTGGAAGTGTTGTCACCCTTTTGAAGAAACCACAATAACAAGAGGTCAAACTTCCAGTGTGTGTCCCACCCATACCGTAAACTAAAATAGTACTAACGTGGAAATGGCAGGACGACGTAGAAGAACAGAAACCTGTACCCCATAGTTGACACCACCCAAGGGCACAGGAGAACAACTACCAATAAGTTGTCGATCAACGTTAAACTACGAGAGTGTCCTCTACTCGAGTGTAGGAAGAGGTGGTAGAACTTGACTACAGTAATTTACCGTAAAAAATTGAAGATCTTTAACTAGACCAAGAGAAAATCTCCAAAATAAAGGGAGAATTTTAAAAGGTAGAAAATTAGATAAATTCACTAAAAGGTAGATTAAAGAAATTTATAAATACAGTGAATAAAATGTATTTAAAGAACAGATTACTAACGTTGTAGACCCCGTAAACACCGGTATAAAAAGATACAAAGTATACAGAGTGTCGAAAGAAAAAATATGTATTCTGTTACACAAATTTTATTGAACTCTCTTATCTCATATAAAACAAAAGGGAATTTCTCCCGTTCTGTAAAGTCCTGGGATTCTCATTCCTTAACTAGTGAAAACAGGTTAATCTCTAACTCAACCTACTTCCTTAGACACCTCCAAAATCGTCCAAGAACAAGAAACCGAAACTCCCACTTTAGTTGGAATACGTATAATGGTTAAGGAGTAAGATCGTCCAGAAAGCTTAGATTCGTACTACCAATATTTGACGAGAGAGAGACGAAAGTTAGTATCGGAAGGTTGAAGGACTTTATGATTTTTGAGTCGTCTTCAAGGTGACCTCTTTAAATCGTTCTTGATCAAGAGATAGACTCCCAAAATTTCTGAGATTGGGTAGTGTAATCGGGTTTTTAGAAACATTTAAATATTGAATATTTTGATATTTAAAAGTTAATGGGGTCATTTTAGAGAGACGGTCTCTTCGGGTTCAAAGTAGGATGGTAGGGTCTAAAACCGTAAAGACGAATGGATCCTTCCCGAAGAAAAATAATTCTTAATTAAAAGATCAAAAGAAAAGTAGATGTCGAGAGATCGACAGTTTGCCTATAATGTATGTACGTGTTATGTATGTATATACCCCCCCCCGTCTCTCCCTGTCTCCCACTCTCTCAGATTCTCTATAACCAATGGGTAAAACCGATCAACCATACCCTTTTATACTGAAAGATAAAATGAGGACGATAAGTACAGATCAAAACATCGTAACACAAACCTTCTATGAACTATGTTAAAGATAGAAGAACTTAAACAACTCTGTCCAAAACACTGGCTTGTGTACTAGATAGGACCTCTTATAAGGTATATACGACCTATTCTTACGTATAAGAAGACACTGAGTTTCCTTACAACATATATACAGACCATCCAGGTAAAACAGATTTTATAAGTTTATATCAAAGAATAACACAGAATATTGAAAAGGTGACGACACTCAGTTCATAATTTCAGAAGATAATAACATGATAACGAATAAAGAAGAAAATCAAGACGTAAAATATGTAAATCCAGGAAGTCACACTCCACCTATTTATAAATTGTAGTAATATAGAACAACACTTAGCTAGAAAATAGTAATAAATTACTAAAACAACAGAAAAAAGTGGTAAAAATCAGATGTCATATATATATATAGTGATAAGGACGAGAGATACTAATGGTAAACGAATATTATAGAAAAGGATAAGGAAGTGAAATAGGAATTTCGATTTCACTCAGATAATAAAAAATTAGGTAAGTCAATAAGATAAAGAAGTAACCTCTTAAATTAGGTAGATGTAAATTTCATGAATAACTATCAATTCCAGAATGATAACGGTAAAACAATTGACAAGTGACAAAGTGTTAAAGAGACAAGGAAAGAAGAGAACGACAGAAGGAAAAACTAAACTACTGAAGAACACCACCATATGAAACTAGAGAAATAAAATTAGAAAACACATAGATGATGTCCAAAATGAAAACACCAATGTTACTCCAATTGTATTTTAGATAATATCAATATTATACAATACGATTGTACAATTGTATTATTGTCGAATTGAAACTATTGTATGTCTTTGATATGAATGGAGAAGTGAGTGTAAAATCCAGTGACTATAATGTTTTATGTAGAAAAATTATAACACATAGGTTATTGTTTAGTAACATCAATTATTATTTATCAGTTTTATTATACGTATTTTAAATAGACCCTTGTGAAACTCAGAGACAGATACGAACGGGAACACACTAATACACTTTCTTGTATATAGACGTATTATCGAGGAAAGAGAACGAAGACAAGACAAGTAGGAAAAGTGGAAGGGTCGTTTACTATCCGTAAAAATCGAAGACATTAATGTTCCGAGTGAGGACAATCGTCTATTTACACGTTGAAATCCTTTATAAAAGAAGTTTTGTGTTATGTTTCCATAACTTTTTCTGTAGTCCACTTAAAGTTCTCTTACTCAGTAAGGAACACTTAAGTACCTTAGAGATAACAGAAACATGTATTCATAGTGATGGTATTTGACTCACGAATGACACTATGTGATTGTAGGATTTACGAAACGTATGAAGTAGATACTTCTTTGGCTTTAAAGATGACTCGAAGTTATTGAAATACAGTTCGTTAATTATTTTACTGTTTCTTAAATTCGAATTTATAAAAAATAAAGTTTCAACCACTGGAATTTGTAACATGAGAGAATGATATGTTAAACCTGATCACCTAACTAATAGTCTGTCTTTTATGTTCAAATGAGAACTAAGATTCTTTATATTTCTTCCTTTTCAACGATTGACTGGAGAATTAAAAGAAAATTCTACTTTACAACGAGGACATTAGGAACCACCAGTGACGAAGACAATTCTTTAGAGACCCTTCTTCTGTTTTCTTTCGAAAAGAAGAAGATAGTCATAGAGTGATGAGTTTCTTTCCCGAGTATCATACAGTGAAGAACCGAGGTTAGGGTGAAAAAAGGTAGTGGATAAAACGTATTTGAAGACGATAAAGAAGGACAATTGGAACCGAAACCATATCGTGAAAGGATAAATTCGTTTAAAACAGGACCACAAACATATAATCAAAATCACCACTAAATAAAACTTCATGAAGTCATAATAATGGTACACATTTGTTAAAATAAAATTAGACATTGTTACGAAATCTCATCGGAATAAATATATCCTTACAATATTCATAAATAAATACACTCTTTAAACAATACAGATTGTAAACAGAACCCAATCTTCTTAGATCGTAAGAACACATATATTCCAGATTTTTTGACGTTCAGATTAAGAAATACCTTTTGATAGTGAGTATCCGGTTTAGACTGGTTGAAGAATAAAACATTTATTCAAAAATAACGTTGTGTTGATATGAGTAAACAAAAAGTAGAATAGATACCAAGGGAAACAAAATGTTGTACATTAACTCGTCAACGTTGTCTATAGTATACCAGGTGTTTTATAATTTATAAATGATAGAACCGAAATCACTTTTTCAAACGGTTCCTTGTTTTACACACAAGAACAAGTGGGATGGCGGTACTAAACCAGTCCTGAGACCAAGGGTTGGTCTTGGTAGAATACCAAGTCGGTAGAAATTGTACACAAAAGGTTCTATCGTTTTCTTCTCCTTTTAGTGCCTCAAATGACGTACCATACATGGACCTTCCCGACGGTTAGTGAAAAGGGGTCTAAGGTGACTAGTTTTAAGTCAGAAAACGAAGTTAATTGACTCATTCCTCCGACCTTTTATATCCGATTAACACAGGACTTCTTTGTCTTTTACCCAAACCACTTTTCGCTCGGACAGAGACGGTTTCTCTAGAACGTCTATTTCAAAACCCCGACCTCTAGATTATTCTACACCACTCCATTCTCTTTTTTTTAAGTTTCTATACAAGTTTTTAAAATTATACCCTTTGAAGTCTACCAATACTTGGATCCCCTCCAACCCGTATATCTTTCTTTTCGGTGTAACCTTTCTCTCCCTTCGTTTATTTTTTTATTTAAGTAAGGTGAAGTTACATACTAAAAGTTTTCTAAAATCCGGAATTTTCGTCTTCATAAATCGTACGTAAACCTGTATATCCTCGATATAATTTAAATTCTATATTGGGTCCCTGTGTCTTAAAACTAAGAAGTTTTATATTTATCATTCGTCGTCATTTTCAGTACTCTAACTGAACCCTGATGTGTATTTATCCTTTTGTCTCGATATCTGTCTTTTTCGTAACACACATTATATTATACATAGACGTAAAAATGTTTCTTTATCTTTGTTTTTCTAATTTTAACAGAAACGGAATTTTTTCGAGTGTCAACTCACCTTTACTTCCTTCAATTACTAATGAACAACACACTATTTACAATACTTTCTAGACATCATACCTTACCCTCGTATATCCTTCCCATTGTTTGTAAGTCATTTATAACTTACTTAATACAAGTTTATATACTATATTTTAAGATGGTAAGGAACTATTTCCCAGAGTGTCGAGAATGAACGTATCAACTGTTTAGGAGGATGTTGATGTGTCTTTTCTAAGGACGGAGGTGATGATATGTGCATGGAAATAATTCACGAATGAGACACCTTACGTGATTCAACGAAAAATACAAAAAAAAAGTAAGTCAAGTATTGTTACGATACACTGTACCTGATAATAAAAATTAATTCAGGGTCTTCTATACATAACAAGATTTATGTCTTGTCTTTTTACCCCATTGTTTCTCTAATAGATTAAACAATACCTTAAGATGTAGACAGTATGAAAATGGTATAGTGTCATAGGGGGAAACAAGAAAAACTTCCTATTAATTTTTATGGTTATACTAAACGAGTAATCGAAAGACGTTTAATTGTTCTTTTGTCTCTAGACCTCGGTACTAAATTTATCTTTCAATGCTAAAATGTCTTTTAATCCCTTTACGATGATCCTTAAAAATCGTCAGGTCGTTTCTTCGTGTTACGTATCGACGACAACGTTTTATGAATTAAAAACCTTGAAATCGTATCTAATTCTTTTAATTTCTTAAAAATTTTTCTTTGTGTTTGGGACGTATATATTGACTACTCGTCATTTCTCTTTAAAACTTACTATAATCGAGATGACGTATTTCACTTGTTACAGTATTATTATCACTCTGTAAATAAAAAGATCTAACTTTTATGATAACTTTTAGTAGGTTTTAAAATGTTTCTGAAAAGTACATAAAAATATAACAAGAAATGTAAAATTTAAGATATGGTATATAAGTCAAGTCAAGTCAAGTCAACAAGTCAGCACAGGCTGAGAAACTCTGGGGTACTTAGTGCCGTGCGGTCCGGAGGGACAGGTAGTGGTTAAGGGCCTCAAATGAGTTTGAATACAGGTAGCTCAGCCACTACGGTAGGTCGGTAAAGTAGGAGACAGTAGGGGAAGAGGAGGACGGGGGTTAGGGAGGGTCGTAGTCTCGGAAAAGGTTACTCAGTTAAGAAGCGTACTCCACCGGTTTCATAACCTCAAAGTCGAAATCGTAGTCAGGAAGGTTACTTGTGGGTCCTGACTAGAGGAAATCTTACCTGACCAACCTAGAGGAACGTCAGGTTCCCTGAGAGTTCTCAGAAGAGGTTGTGGTGTCAAGTTTTCGTAGTTAAGAAACCGTGAGTCGAAAGAAGTGTCAGGTTGTGAGTGTAGGTATGTATTGATGACCTTTTTGGTATCGGAACTGATCTGTCTGAAAACAACCGTTTCATTACAGAGACGAAAAGTTATACGATAGATCCAACGAGTATTGAAAAGAAGGTTCCTCATTCACAGAAAATTAAAGTACCGACGTCAGTGGTAGACGTCACTAAAACCTCGGGTTTTTATATTTCAGACTGTGACAAAGGTGACAAAGGGGTAGATAAACGATACTTCACTACCCTGACCTACGGTACTAGAAGTAAAAGACTTACAACTCGAAATTCGGTTGAAAAAGTGAAAGAAGAAAGTGAAAGTAGTTCTCCGAAAAATCAAGGAGAGGTGAAAGACGGTATTCCCACCACAGTAGACGTATAGACTCCAATAACTATAAAGAGGGCCGTTAGAACTATATAATGTATCTGAATTTTACTAATATATGGTAAAGACCTATGAAATATTAGTGTCAATGAACTAATATACACAGGAAAGAGAATTGAGAGAGGAGACAAGGGATATATTCACTTCCGATTGTGTTGTTTTCATTTATATGTTTTAGAATGTCAGAAGATCCTTCAATAATGTTTATAAATTAAAAGGAAAAGTTAAATATAAAAGACTTAAGAATATGCTTGTGTTCAGTGGCTATATTACCACTTTGAAAATAAAACTTTTTTCTTGCAAAATTATTTTATTTGTACTTTATATTAATTTATATACTTTCGTCCGATACTTTGACTAGTTACTTGTGTCACAGAGTTATTTTCAGTTGTCAACCCTGGTGTTTTTGATAAGTTTCAAACGGTATCTTCGACATTTATCTAATGTTTAACGACTTGAGTATTATACTTTGTTATTTTCATTACCGAAACGTTATTAAGGACTTTATTTAATTCAGTCGAAAGTAGCAAGGGACCCATAGATCTATATATTCCTTAGAAATCCACACGGTTCAGTTGAACTAAATTCAATTTAATACTAGTTCTTCTATATGTAAAATTAATAAGAAATATAAAATCTTCTATATAAATGTTTAGTTAGAACACTGTATCTCATGAAAAAGAAAGTGTCATAATAAAGTTTCAGGAAATTGATTTGTTACCGGTATTAAGTTTTACTGGTGTCTTACACTAGACCGAAGTCAAGTGAAACAGTAAGATAGTCCTTGGAATCACTGATTGAAGAAAAAGTGTTAACGTCGAAAACAAGATCGTAGAACTTCAGAAAGTGTTCGAAAGAGTTTCCGTTAGTATAGTAATTGTTTGAAAAGAAGTATCACAGAAAATACATAAAGAACTCGGGATTCTTGTTTCCTTCCATTGTCTTCCTCTATGAAAATGTGTCGATTTTGGCATTGTTAGTTAATTTGACATTGATATTAATCTACAGAAGTTTTATCTATGTATGTTTACTCTCTTTCTATTTCAAGGTGAATGACGTATTTTAAAATAATATAGTAATTTATTATAAGTAGAAACCGATTATAAAGATTCAAAAGATAATCGACATTGACTCTTAAGAATTTTTGTGACCGAATCTAAGGGTTTCACCGTAGATTTGGTCTGAGACTGTACTAAACGTCTTAAACATGAATTCGGAGTGATTTAGGTTCGAGATAGATCCTGAGATAGACACCTGTCATGAGGTGTTTGAGTGTACGACTTTATGATTGGGTGTCATGGAATCTTACTCTGACATAAACCTCTTTTCAGAAAATCTCCACAGGAATATTCTTGTACTCCCCTGTAGTTACTGTGTGTGTGTATTTTGTTTCCAATACACTCCTGTGTCACTCTTCCATCGGTAGAAGTTTGGTTCCTCTTTCCGGAGTTCCCTTCGGTTAGGATTTTTGTAGAAGTAGAACCTGAAGATGAGAGGTGCTGAACTCTTTTGTTTAAAGACAACGAATTTATTGGCTTATACACGATAAAACGATACCATCGGGACGACGACGATGACGACGATTCGGTGAAGTCAGCACAGGCTGAGACACGCAGGGGTGTCTACCGTCGGGTGGTCCGAGGGGGTAAGGACCCTAAGAGGTCCGTTCTTGTGACCTCACTCAACGGTAAAGGAAGAGTTTACGTACTTTCACTTTTCATTTTCACTTCAGTGAGTCAGCACAGGCTGAGAAGCGCTGGGGTACCTGACGTCGGATGGTGCGAGGAGGTGGGTACCCTAACAGGTCCGTTCTCATGACCACACCCCACGGTAGCCGTCTGGTTATTTGAGAATGATACAATCTCTTTACACTTGGTCTAATGCATCCGTTTGGACTCTTTACGGTATCCGAAATCCTCTTAATAAAGTAATTATGAGTAAGTAAGTTCTCAATATATGATATTACAAACGGTGATAGGGATCTACGAACTTTGTTTCTATTTATTCCATATTAATACTCTGTGAATATCTTCCATTTCTCTTTATTTCCATATACTTATATATTTACTTTATATATAATAATATGTATATAAACATAAATCCATATGAGTCTTTACACCTAAACCACTCACCTTCTCTCCGGATTCAGATCTTTCAGACGTTAAATAACTGATGTACTAAAACTTGTAATGAATTCAAGAGAGATGGAGTAAAAGAAGTAGAAAATTTTCCCTTATTAAGTTGAGTATCCTAAATCACTTCCTGATTTACTCAATTACGTAAATTTTAGGACCACATGGGTTGTTAATTATTCCACAATTGGTACCGGTACCAAGAGTAAGTCCAGAACCCCAGGAGAAAGGTTCTAACGATTTCTTAAGTAAAGGAAAAGTGAGAAGGATGTACTGAGGAGAGTAAAAGTTCAGTCGTTACAGCACAGTTTAGAAGGAAGAAGAAACTCAGAGAACTGAAAGAAAAGACGAAGACGTAAATTTCTGGGTACTCTCCCCCCACCAGGATTCTACCGCCTCCTTATCCTGTCCCTCTGGTGAAAGAGGGGGTGTTAAGTAGTTTTCTTGTAAATTTACGACTCATTTAAGGTGTTTTGTTGAAGACTTACGACCGTCTCCTGTAGTCGGTGGGTCTTTTCGTCGGGTAACAGAAACTTTCCTCCATCCTTTTGTATATTTTCTGTTTTTCTCTGTTTTCTCCCTCCCTGCCTCGAGGTAGGGTCCTTCCCTCAGAATTTTTCTCTCTTCAAAGGTTTGTGGTCCTTTGTGAGAGTGACGACTCAGACACCGCTCCGAACCTTCGTGTCTCCCGTTGTATTGTCCCTCCTTTTTATTTATTTATTAATTTTGGGTGTCTAATGCTCGGGTTACCATTGACGGGGTCGTCTCTTCGTCGCTTCTGCGGACGTGGGCGGTGATCGTTCGCCCCCGACCCATCCCCCCGCGCCCGACGTAACGAATCTCATCCCTAGACCGGACTTACGGGGCTCCCGTTAGACTCGCTTGATTGAACCCGATCGTTTGGTCTGACACCCTATCGATGTTGTGCTTTTCGGGATTCTGTGGTGGTCCGACCCCGTGTCTTGTTTCCTGACTTGTATTGATCGGCCGACGTCTGGTAGGGGGAGGCCATTGTCCGTCGGTCTCGGCCTTTCCCCGTCAGCGTCGGGGTCTCTTTGTAATAGATGGTTTGACGTTCGTCCGAAGAAACGATTGATTTGAAGAACCCCAAGATCTGTCAGTTGTAGGCGAACTCCACGCGGTCAACATGTGGGTCTTTTGGCTCGCCGCCCCTGTCCCTTCCACTATTCAGCGTCGCTGGTGTGAGTGGTTTGTGGAGTAGTGGACTCGACGAGCCTGCACCCTTCCCGTGTTTTGCGTCCGGGTTGGTTCAGACGCGGAGACTCTTGTTGGGTTCACGGACTTGGACTCGCCGAATCTGGACCCTCCACGCACGTCGGGTCCCGGCTGGAGCCTACCAAGGGTCACCTCGTTGGATCTCGGACTCGACACACCCGTCCCTCCCGTGTGCGCGACCCTCGCCCCCGTCCGGGTCACACCGACTCCGTGACGCTCGTATGAGGTTGCAATAAACAAACGTCGCAGGGAGGGAGGGGTGTCGCGCGGACTTGTTCACTCGGATTTTGTTCACAGGTGGTGGTGGGGGAAACACAGTCCCGCCTTTACTCTGTGACTTCTCTGGTCGTTTGTCTTCTTCGATTTTGTCTCCCTTGACGGAACCTTCCCTGTCCACGTTATCTAATTTTTCATGCTGATGTATCCTTCCCCGGATATCTAGAACTCTTTATATTCGGCCTGGTTCCTTGATAGGTTTTTACTTGACTGGGGTGTTATGGGTGTCGTTGTGGTCTCTTTCAGGATCTATATAAAAATGATAAAAATACTAGTAAGAAAAAAAAAAATTAAAAATTTTTAAAATTCAGGAGATAATGAGGAAATTAAAAGTGAAAATATTGGATAATAATGAAACGTTTTTTTGTTTCTGGGATAAAAAATTTCGTTTGAAGTATATATATATATATATAATATTAAAAACACTGAAAAAAAGAAGAAAAGAGATTATAACATAAAAACTTTAAGGTTTGAGATGAGATCTAAAAATTAGAAACGAAAAACCATAAACAATAGTTAAAACATGGAAATTCTTGGGTTAGAAGTCATGGGTAAAAATGAACCCTTGCTCTAATGACCGAACTGACGAGAGAGGGGGAAAACTGAGAGGAAAAAGAGGTGGTCCAACGGAGACAGAGGTGGGATGGGGGAGAGAAGAAATGGGTTGAGACACTTAGAGACACACAAGGTCTTCCACCTCTTTTGAATCCCTTGACTAATGACCGACCTAGACAGAGAGAGGAAAACTAAGGGGCGAAAATAGGAGGACCGGTGGAGACAGAGGAAGGAGGGAGAAGAGGAGAGACATATTGAGGTACTTGTAGAGACTCGTCAGGTCAACACCCCACGTGTTTTCCTTCACTAATGACCGATCGAATGAGAGAGGAGATAACTAAGGTGGAGTAGAATAAGCCCAGTGGAGATCGAGGGAGGAGGGATAAGAGAAGAGGTACATTGAGACACTTCGAGAGACCCACAGGGAGTGACACCTCTTTGAAAAGTAGAAATTGGATCTACAAAATAGTTGCCACGACATATCTTCCTCTTCAGAACTCTGATGACATTTTTATTCTGACTTTTGATCTTCGTCCTCCGATTTCAGGTTTAGGACTCTTGTGGTCTCTTGAGGACTGAGGTCCCTTGTAATTAACTGTCCTCGAGTAGTTTGCGGAGGTGTGGATGTGACTTTGGTTCGTGGTGGGTTCCCGGTTGTTCAAGGTCTCGTTCTGTATAGTGTGTTTAAGAGGTCGTTGTGTCCTTGTGTCGGGACTCGAGGTTATATGTCCGACGGGTTTCAATGTGGTTTTGGTAACTGTAGAGTATTGGGTAATGACCTGTGAAGTAACGTGAGGTCTCTCTTCTTTAGGTCGAGGTGGGTGGTCTTATCGCTGTGTTCGACAGGATTGGTTCTTTAGAACTGTTCGGTGGACATTTTGGGGTGGGTGTCGTTCCTTTGAGGTGTTATTTCTGTTGAGGTGTTTGACGGTCTTATCTCTTTCCGGTGGGGTTTGAGTCGTTATATTTGTTCTACTTCTCTGTCTCCTTATGGGTCGTCCATTTCCTTGTCCTATTTACGGGTGGTTTGGTTTGTTTTCTCCTCCTCTATCCCTTAGGTGGACTATTTCTTAAGGTTTATTACTGTCACTTTTACTAGATTTTAGAACTTTAGTTTTACCTTAGTGTCTATTTATCGGACCTCTGTTCCTAACTCTTCTACGTTCTTTCCAAATTGTTCCTGGATCTTCTTTATTTACTCAGTTATATATTACTTATTACGTTATTTACTCTAGTTTTTGTGAGACCTCCGTTGTTTATCATCTTCTATCCTAGAGTATACGATCATTTCATTACGAGTTTTAAGAGGTTCGGTCGGAAGTCGTTATGTACTTGGCACTTGAGGGACTACAAGTTCGTCCAAAATCTTTTCAGTCTCCTTGGTCTCTAGTTTAACGGTTGTAGGTGACCTAGTAGTTTTTTCGTTCTCTCAAGGTCTTTTTGTAGATAAAGACGAAATGACTGATACGGTTTCGGAAACTGACACACCTAGTGTTAGTTGACACCTTTTAAGACTTTCTCTACCCTTATGGTCTGGTGGACTGGACGGAGAACTCTTTAGACATACGTCCAGTCCTTCGTTGTCAATCTTGACCTGTACCTTGTTGTCTGACCAAGGTTTATCCTTTTCCTCATGCAGTTCCGACATATAACAGTGGGACCAATAAATTGAAGATACGTCTCAAGTAGTACTCTTTGCGACCTGACCTTCTTTGTGTTCGACCTTAGTTCTAACGACCATCTTTATAGTTATTGGAGTCTATACGTCTACTGTGGTGGTAATACCGTCTTTCACTTCTCCTCGATTTTTCGGAGAACTACTTTCACTTTCTCCTCTCACTTTTTCAACCGAATTTCGAATTGTAAGTCTTTTGCTTCTAGTACCGTAGACCAGGGTAGTGACGTACCCTTTATCTACCCCTTTGTCACCTTTGTCACAGTCTGAAATATAAAACCCCGAGGTTTTAGTGACGTCTACCACTGACGTCGGTACTTTAATTTTCTGCGAATGAGGAACCTTCTTTTCAATACTGGTTGGATCTATCATATAAGTTTTTGTCTCTATAATGAAACGACTGATTCCAGGTAGATCAGTTCCGATACCAAAAAGGACACCAGTACATACCTATACTCTCAACCTGACATTTCTTCCGACTCGTGGTTTCTTAACTACGAAAACTTGATACCACAACCTCTTCTGAGAACACTCAGGGAACCTGACGTTCCCCTAGGTTGGTTAGGCAAGACTTCCTCTAGTCGGGACCCTAAAGAAACCTTCCTTACTACGATTTCGACTTCGAGGTCATGAAACCGGTGGAGTACGCTTCTCAACTGAGTAACCTTTTCTGAGACTACGACCCTCCCTAACCCCCGTCCTCCTCTTCCTCTGCTGGGTCCTACTCTACCGACCTATCGTAGTGGCTGAGCTACCTGCACTCAGACTCACTTGAGGCCCTCTACCACTACCTGTCCCTCCGGACCACACGACGCTAGGTACCCCAGCGTTTCTCAGTCTGTGCTATCACTGACTTGACTTGACTTGACTCCTAATCACTTCATCTTCTATCTTACCATCTTTACTTAGTTAGTCTCTCCTTTTTTATTTTTACTTAATTTTCTATACTACTGTCAGAGTCTCTGGAGGTCCTGTCACAATTTGCGGGGTTGTAAGTTTAGTATCCTCAGGGTCTTCTTCTTCTGTTTTACTTTCTGGTACTCTTTTATGAACTCCTCTATTATCAACTTTTGAAAGGATTTTACCCCTTCCTTTATTAGTGGGTTCAGGTTCTTTGGGTCTCTCAGGGTTTGTTCTATTTGGGTTCCGCTTTGTGGAGTTCTGTATATCGTTAGTTTAATTGTTTCTAGTTTGTGTTTCTTGTTTATGATCTTCGTCGTCCTCCTCCCTCCCCCCGCCTTATTGTGTGTTCCCCTAAGGGTAATCCTATTGTCGACTAGAAAGTTGTCTTTGAGGAGTCCGGTCCTCCCTTACCGTCCTGTATCAATTTCACTATTTTCTTTTATTGGATGTCGGGTCTCCTAGAGTAAATTTATACTTCCTCTTTAGTTTTCGAAATGTCTGTTCGTTTTCGACTCTCTTAAGTCGTGGTAGTTTGGTCGAGAGGTTTTTTACGATTTCTTAGAAGAGATATGTCCTTTGTGTTTTTCCCACATATTTCAACTTGGGTTTTGTTACTTCATTTACCGTTATCCTAGTATGAATAGTTATTAACGGAATTTGTATTTACCCAACTTACGGTGTTGGTTTTCTGTTTCTGACCGACTTACCTATGTTTTTGTTCTGGGGATATATACAACAGATGTTCTCTGGGTGGAGTGTTGTTCCCTGTGTATGTCTGACTTTCACTTCCCGACCTTTTTCTATAAGGTACGTTTATCTCTGGTTTTCTTTCGTCCTCATCGTTATGAGTATAGTCTATTTTGTCTGAAATTTTGTTTCCGACACTTTTCTCTGTTTCTGTCTATGATGTATTACTAGTTTCCTAGTTAGGTTCTTCTTCTATATTGTTAATATTTATATATACGTGGGTTGTATCCTCGTGGCGTTATACATTCTGTTTACGATTGTTCATACTTTCCCCTTTAGTTGTTATTGTGTTATTATCACCCTCCGAAATTATAGGGTGAGTGTGGATACCTATCTAGTTGATTTGTCTTTTAATTGTTCCTTTGTGTTTGAAATTTACTATGTTATCTGGTCAATCTGGATTAACTATGGATATCTTGTAAAGTGGGGTTTTGTTACTTAAAGTGGAAAAAGAGTTCACGTGTCCCTTGGAAGAGGTCCTATCTAGTGTAGGACCCGGCATTTAGATCTGAACCATTTAAGTTTTTTCAACTTTAGTAAGGTTCGTAGAAAAGACTGGTGTTACGTCATTCTAATCTAGAGTTAATGTCCTCTTTTTGATAATTTTTAAGGTTGGATACCTCCGACTTGTTATGCGACGACTGATTGGTTATTTAGTGTCTTCTTTAGTTTTTTCTTTAGTTTTATACGTATCTTTGCTTACTTCTACTTTTGGGTTGTTGGGTTTTGGACACCCTCTGACATATTGTCACGATTCCCCTTTCAAGTATCGTTATGTACGTATGGAGTTCTTTGTTCTTTTTTATTGGATTTCTTGGATTGATTCAATGCCACATAGACGGAACTACAGAAACCTTAAGAAGTATGAATACACCTAAGGGAAACATGTACATTAATCTAAAAGAAGACAGTTAGACAGAATACGATAAAATTAACGGTCGGTTTTCCTTGATTACCCCTTTCTCCTTTAAGGTAGAGATTGGGGTTGTCACCTGTAGGAGGCACCGAGTCTACCATTTCTTAAACGGACGTTACGTCCTCTGGACCCAACTCTTCTAGGGGACCTCTTCTCCTATCGATGGGTGAGGGTATAGAATAGGATAAGTATCAGGATTCCTAGTCCCATACCATAGAAGAACACCCGGTATTAAGACGGATCGTGTCTCCAGAACGTAATGAGTAAAGTTCTGATACTCGTTTTTGTCTCCGTAATAATTGTCGTTTTATCCTTGGATTAGAACTCTGTCATCTTTTACTTTACTATTTATATCCTATACATCTTAGAATACCCGAAGGGTCCACCACGGTCACCATTTCTTGGACGAACGATTACGTCCGCTGAATTCTCTACACCCAAACTAGGGACCCAACCTTTCTAGGGGACCACCTCCCGTACCGTTGGGTAAGGTAATAAGAACGGACCTCTTAGGACACCTGTCTCCTCGGTCCACCCGATGTCAGGTATCCCAACGTCTCAACACTATGTTGACTTCACTGAATCGTGCGTACGTGTGTCTTAAAATATTTATCACGTTCTCTTCACTTTGTTTAAGTTCGAACTTCCTGATTTTAAGGAAACCCTATTTCACTTACTGAACGACACCTCCTTTCCAGTCTCCACCGTAAACGTATCCTTCGAGATATCGACTACTTCAACTTTAGAAAACATCCATTACTCTCTTTTTCGTTCGTGAACTCTCTTGACGATTTCGACCTACGGTGTCTTAATTTTAGTCGTATTTAAATGTTTAGTGACTACGGAAGGTCGGTAAAAATGGACTTATGTTTTTTACTTCTTTGTATTAACCTGACAAGGTTACATGTCCGACTCCACCAATCGTACCATCTCCGTTACTTTCCTTGTCTGAAGTCTCTGTGACCTACTTTACCCTTTTTATTAAGTTAGATTCTAAGGTCCTTCGATGTAATCTTTCAGATATTTTTCCCAATAAACTCCCTACTCACAGTATTATATAAACTTCTTATGTACACCCCTTTCCTTTCCTTTTTTTCTTAACTTTTATATTTTCTAAAATCAGTATTTATTTATATGTCCCTAAATTTTAAATTCTCCACCCCGTCAAGGTTCTCTATTCCCCAGTGAACATACTAACACCTTTACTCAATTTTCCGACAACCCTAAGTTATTACAAATCCAATCCGTTAATTCTCTTAACAAGAATACTTAAGGATTCAATTGACACTATTTCCGTCTTCAACCTATTTCCTTTCGAAGTACGTAGTTGTATCTTTCTGATGTCCCTTACTGTCCTCCAGTTGACTACTGTTTTTAATTCCTGTTCTTCTACTACTACATGGACCTATTAACGGAATCCGTGGTCTAGAAGGTTCGATTTACTATGAGATGAGATTTTACCCATGTTATGACTCGTCAGTAGTAAAAAAATCTCATCCGTGTTCTTATAAACCCCTTTCAATACTAGTCCGAAAATGGACTATATCTTGAAGAAAGTAAAATTTCTGAGAAAATTTAAGTAAGAATTTGTGAAGACACCCATAAGATAGTTGAAGGATTTGATCTCGAAACGTCAAGGGGAAAGAAGTAAGTAAAAGGGAGAAAGGTCTTGTCCTAGTACTTCGATATAAGAGCCATTACTGAAGTGATCGATAACTCTAAGTAATCTTACGAAAATCATCACAAACTATGTAATTACTTCTGAGTTGACCGTTTTTTTATTCACTTTTTGAAGACTTCAGAAATGTGTCCAAAATGAAAAAACTCAGTGTCGAGAAAAGACGTGTAACTATGAGTTAGAAATAAACTTTTACAAATATTATTCTGAGTATTACGGAAAATCCTTTGTAATGACTGTATTAGTCTTGTAACGGAATAAGGACACACGAAAGTTCCTATAGAAACGTGGTCGAATGTTCTTCTCTATTAAGTCAATTATGTGTAGTCCTTCGAATGAACTGAGACATAGAAGATGTTTAATTACTACCCGTCTATAAGTTAAACGACATTATTTTGGTTCAACTAATTTAAGAGAAATTGTGACTAAACACGACCTGAATATAAAACTATATTATCTGATCTAAAGTAAGAGAAAAGTAAGCGAAGAGGTTTTATATAAAAGATAATTTAATATTTTTAAACAAAGGTTTTAGAAAGAGGGGGAGGGGTTGTACCATATGTAATTCCTTTTATAAACATTTGAAACCTCCTCTTTTATATTTTATAAAAAGTATGAATTTTTCTATATTTCATGGAGTCATTTATCAAAATTTAAACGAATATTGATCCTTTTCTGTTTCGATCACCTCCACTACCTTAAGGTCAACTAGATAAAGTTTAGGACTTTCTACTACGACACTTTCACGACGTGAGTTATACGGTTGTTTAAACCTTTTAAGTTGTCACCGGTGTCCTGACCTTTTCCAGTCAAAGGTAATGTTAGGGATTCTTTCTGTTACGGTTTATTTCGAGTTTGATACTGTGTTGACGTGAGTAGAGTGTACGATCGCTTCATTACGAGTTTTAAGAGGTTCGGTCCTAAGTCGTTATGTACTTGACACTTGAACGCCTACAAGTTCGACCAAAATCTTTTCTGTCTCCTTGGTCTCTAGTTTAATGGTTGTAGACGACCTAGTAGTTTTTTCGTTCCCTCAAGGTCTTTTTGTAGATAAAGACGAAATAACTGATACGGTTTCGGAAATTGACACACCTAGTGTTATTTGACACCTGTTAAGACTCTCTCTACCCTTATGGTCTGGTGGACTGGACGGAGAACTCTTTAGACATACGTCCAGTCCTTCATTGTAAATCTTGACCTGTACCTTGCTGTCTGACCAAGGTTTATCCTTTTCCTCATGCAGTTCCGACATATAACAGTGGGACGAATAAATTGAATATACGTCTCATGTAGTACTCTTTGCGACCCGACCTTCTTCGTGTTCGACCTTAGTTCTGACGGCCCTCAGTTATGGAGTCTATACGTCTACTATGGTGGGAATTCCGTCTTTCACTTCTCCTTGATTTTTCGGAGAACAACTTTCACTTTCTCCTCTCGTTTTTTCGACCGAATTTCGAGTTGTAAGTCTTGATTCTAGTACCGTAGGTCAGGGTAGTGAAGTACCCTTTATCTACCCCTTTGTCATCTTTGTCACAGTTCTGAAATAAAACCCCCCGAGGTTTTAGTGACTTCTACCACTAAAGTCGGTACTTTAATTTTCTGTGAATGAGTAACCTTCTTTTCAATACTGGTTGGATCTATCGTATAAGTTTTCGTCTCTGTAATGAAAGGGTTGTTTCCAGACAGATCGGTTCCGATACCAAAAGGGTCACCAGTACATACCTACATTCTCAACCTGACACTTCTTTCGACTCGCGGCCTCTTAACTACGAAAACTTCACACCACAACCTCTTCTGAGAACTCTCAGTGAACTTGACGTTCCTCCAGGTTGGTCAGGTAAGATTTCCTCTAGTCAGAACCCACAAGTAACCTTCCTGACTACGACTTCGACTTTGAGGTTATGAAACCGGTGGAGTACACTTCTCAACTGAGTAACCTTTTCTGAGACTAGGACCTTCCCTAACACCCGCCTCTTCTTCCCCTTTTGTCTCCTGTTCTACCGACCTACCGTAGTGGTTGAACTACCTGTACTCAAACGTATTTGAGACCCTCAACCACTACCTGTCCCTCCAGACCCACGACACTAAGTACCCCAGTGTTTCTCAGCCTGTGTTGACTCGTTGACTTGACTTGACTTGACTCCTTTTCTGTTTACGAAAGAAAAATAAAATATGAAGAAACATCATGTCTGATGAAAAATTTTGTTATCGTAAATTTATACATTTACTTTATTCGTCAATACGTCCTCTGAACCCCAAACTAGAGACCCAGTTCTTGAAGGGGACCTCTTCTTTTACCGTTGAGTGAGGTCACAAGAACGGACCTCTTATGGTACCTCTCTCCTCAGACCACCCGATATCGGGTACATCAGAGTTTCTCAGTCTGTACTGACTCCCTGATTATGAAAGTGAAAAGTGACAGTACTAGAAATACTAAAGGTCTATTCGGAATTTGTATACGTAAGTACCAAACCGGTGAATTATACAGTGGTCCTATTTTTGACGGTTGTAGGTGACCTAGTACCTTTTTCGTTCTCAAGGTTCTTTTGTAGATAAAGGCGAAATAACTGATACGGTTTCGGAAACTGACACACCTAGTGTTATTTGACACCTTTTAAGACTTTCTCTACCCTTATGGTCCGGTGGACTGGACGGAGAACTCCTTAGACATACGTCCAGTCCTTCGTTGTCAATCTTGACCTGTACCTTGTTGTCTGACCAAGGTTTCTCCTTTTCCTCATTCAGTTCCGACATATAACAGTGGGACGAATGAATTGAATATACGTCTCATGTAGTACTCTTTGCGACCTGACCTTCTTTGTGTTCGACCTTAGTTCTAACGGCCCTCTTTATAGTTATTGGAGTCTACACGGCTACTGTGGTGGCAATACCGTCTTTCACTTCTCCTCGATTTTTCGGAGAACTACTTTCACTTTCTCCTCTCACTTTTTCAACCGAATTTCGAGTTGTAAGTCTTTTACTTCTAGTACCGTAGACCATGGTAGTGAAGTACCCTTTATCTACCCCTTTGTCATCTTTGTCACAGTTCTGAAATAAAAAAACCCGAGGTTTTAGTGACGTCTACCACTGACGTCGGTACTTTAATTTTCTGCGAATGAGGAACCTTCTTTTCAATACTGGTTGGATCTATCATATAAATTTTCGTCTCTGTAATGAACCGGTTGATTCCAGGTAGATCAGTTCCGATACCAAAAAGGTCACCAGTACATACCTACACTCTCAACCTGTCACTTCTTCCGACTCACGGCTTCTTAACTACGCAAACTTGACACCACAACCTTTTCTGAGAACTCTCAGGGAACCTGACGTTCCTCTAGGTTGGTCAGGTAAGACTTCCTCTAGTTGGGACCCTAAAGAAACCTTCCTTACTACGATTTCGACTTCGAGGTCATGAAACCGGTGGAGTACGCTTCTCAACTGAGTAACCTTTTCTGAGACTACGACCCTCCCTAACCCCCGTCCTCCTCTTCCCCTGCTGGGTCCTACTCTACCGACCTACCGTAGTGGCTGAGCTACCTGCACTCAGACTCACTTGAGACCCTCTACCACTACCTGTCCCTCCGGACCGTACGACGCTAGGTACCCCAGCGTTTCTCAGTCTGTGGTGACTCATGACTTGACTGACTGACTGACTTGACTTAACTCCTATTTTTACCGAAAGAATATAGTCTTTTTCGTTTACTTGGTTGGACACACTTCTTGTGTGTTCCCATTTTTTCCCATTTTTTTAATGACCCCAGGAGAGATCACATGGCAAATCATAATACACATAGAAAGGTAGAGAAACTTGAAAGGATGTTGAGATTCAACTCCCTCTCCACCTACTGGTTTGGAGATCTTTGAACTACCTCTTCTGTTACTGACTCTAGACAGGTGGAATGGAAAAAATGACACGAAAAGGACCATTGGAGAGTATTAACCATGAGACAAGGGTTTTAGAGGAAAATATAAATCGACTTTTACTATAAATACCACTACCGAAGTCGATGACCCCCCCCCATGAGTCAAAAGGACCCAGAGAGGGTGCATATCTACAATAATTTGAAAACAAACTAAAAGAGGGTAATGAGACAGAATATAGTTAAATTAAGAATTTGGTCGGTCCTCTTGGATCTTCCGTCTCCGTTTAAAGAAGGAGGGACTGTTGAACTTTCGATGATAATATATTTTTGACATGGATGGATTAAAGGAAGTAAACAAATACATTTAGGGAAACCATGAAAAGTCAACGGTCAAAAACAACTTGTTAGTCTGAAAAGAGAAAGTTCCGTCGGACGAATAAGAAGTTAGACAGTTAACGTCAGTAAGGAAACCAGTTTTCTCACGCGAGTAATAAATCCAAGACTTAATTATTTGCCAGAAATCGGAAAACAAAAAAAAGAAAGTCCTTGACTCGAGAAGAGAGAAATTGAAAGAGTTCCATCGACCTAGATAGGACTATTTCAACAACATTTGGTAGGACTTAATAGAGTAGTAGAGAACGTCAGTCAAATACACATCGTATATAAAATAATAAATTTAAAAGAGATTATCAATAAGATGAAGCAAGAACCCGATAAACACGGTACGAATGTCGACAATGAAATAAAAATGATGAAAGGACGAAGAAAACAAGACTCTTTATAAATAGTTGTAGTGTTTCACGAACCTCAAAGTATGGTCGAGACACACAACGGTTTTTGAGAGAAGAATAAAAGAAAAGGTAACCGTGCAGAAAATAAAATTGATAACCAAAAACTACTCGTCCTCTTTTACCGACCCGTATGTATCCTTTTATTAGAACAAGAAAACGAGAGTTATCACGTCGTATAGAGTTACTTAGATTTCATACATACCCATCAAACTTGTGACTATAGGATTTTAACTGTAGGTTAAGAAGTAGGAGTCAAAGTAGAAGTCTGAGAAAGACTGGATATAGTGTCGTCTGTTTATATTAGGTAATGTGTCACAATTCGTGTCAAATAAAAGACAGGGTTAACAAAACTTTCGATGTAATTATTTCAACTGTTCTTGGATGATAAATGGAATAATTCTTTGTAAAAGGGTTGACTATAAGGAAAAGTCAAACACTAAATTAGTACTAAAACCTCTCTTTTTAGTGATAACCTTGTAGAATTGTTTCTTTATGTGTTAATGAAATAAAGGAAATAATAAAGAGTGTTAATAAATTGAACGAGACTGAGTCATCGTCGTAAAATAGAATATGATTCATACGTTAATATGTATAGTAAAAATGTATATCAATAATAATAGAACCCTAAGGGACCATCGAGTCATCATGTTCTTAGGTGGACGTTACGTCCTCTATACTCAACTTAGGGACCCAGTCTTTCTGGGGGACCTCTTCTTTTACCGTTGTGTGAGATGATAAGAACAGTCCTCTTAAGGTATCTATCTCCTTATACCGTCCGACGGTTGACACCCTAATGTGTTTCAGTCTACACTGAATCGTTGATTTGTTGTTAATAATAGAGTGTAAACATTTTCTGAAACATTAAGTAAAATAGAATAAAAAGAATTGAGATCACTCTTGATTATCGACGGTATTTTTAATAAAAAGAGAAGTAACTTGTGCGTTTCTTTGTTTTAGAGATTCGAAGGAGATAAGAATACACACCGGTATTCTAATTCAGAAGAGGTCCTTTCACACGTATCTTCAATATACCCATTATATACCTGGTTCCGATAATTCTGTGTTTACACGAAGAAGATATAAAAGAAAGACGAAGACTGGGTGACGTATCTCTACTCCTATTTCACGATCTTCTACCATCTAACTACCTGAGACCGAGGGATTTAGGGACTAAAAAGTATTTTCATGAGTCACTGGTCCTTATAGGTTGAACCTAAAAATGCCTTCGGTCTTTATTTTCCGTTAATATAAACTAGTTGCATGTAAAGATCCGAAAAAAAAAAAATAGTATCGGTTGGGTAGGTTATATCGTTAGATTTACTTAGTGTAATAACAATTAATAAATAAAAGACTGTTCGGCCACCTACTTCACTCCGAGTCCACCGTTTATGTCCACTTTTTTTTATGACTAATTAGAAGTCTTTTTTACAAAAGGTATTACCTAACTAATAACGATAATTTTGACGTAGCGACGAATGAGAGTAGATACTCCCAAGATAGAAAAGATTAGAAAATTAGAAGATTATCTCCTAAGAGAATTTCAAAGTATACAGTATTACGGTTTAAAATACCACCTCATTTATGTACCTGTAATTCCATCGGTACTTCTTACCGTCTCGGACACCCGATCAGTCCGTCATCCTTTCTTCACCTGTCCATCCTAATAGTGATTTCCGGAGTCCTTATAATTGTAATCTTTTCCTTCGTCTAAGATCTCGATCGTTCATCTTTTCCATTAGGTGGTCCTATGTTTCGGTTTCACAGGTCTTTATTCATAATTCCCAACTCAGGTATCGTTCCGTGATCTCTGAGTATCCCTACTTTCGGTCTTAAAGTTCAGATCTCATTTGTCCTATATCAGATCTTACTGATGGATCTTTTCCGTGAGAATACATATTTAAATTAAAATATACCCATCGAACTGTGCTCTTTCAACCGGTTCTTAATTTCCAGTCCCGATCTTTTGTGTTACAAGGATTTCCAAGACCAATGGTTAAGACTAAACACACACCACCTCAAAAGGGTATGAGGATTCGTTATGAGACTGTGGTCGACCCATAGGATGTTAAGTTGAATTAAGATCGTGATAGATGGATCTCTATCCTAGTCTAAGGTGTCCAATACTCGAGTCAAGATGGTCCGACAGACGGGGGAAAGGAGAGACCTGTGGCTAACGTTCAGATAGTGTCCTCTCTTTCCCCGTCCCTTGTTAGAAATTTTCTTACCGTATTGAGTACTCCTTTGTATTTTTGACCAATCTTGGATGATCCGGGTTCTACCGACTTCTAAACTGAAGGTCGTCTCGAACTCGGAGTAATATGGAAGTGACATTATGTAGTCATTCGATTTACCGTGAGGACGTCCGTGGTACTGTCAAGACTCCGACTAGTATTTTCCGGTTTTTCACTCACCACTGGGTTAAAGACCTTTAAAGGAGGGGAGGGGGATTTGTCAACATCATTAGGAGAGTGAAGATCGGATACTTTAACACACGTACACAATCACCGAGTCAGTACAGACTTGGAAACACTGAGGTACTTGGTATCGGACGGTCCGAGGAGACAGGAACCTTAAGAGGTCCTTCATATGACCTCACCCTAGAAGGACTGGGTCCCTAACTTGGGTTCAGAGGACGTAACGTCCATCTATGAAATGACAGACTCCGTGGTTCCTAAATGATCCACATCCGTTCAATAAATGAAGAAACCTGAAGTCATACTATTGACACTTACCTATATTATTATGGGTTAAATATCCCAAGGGTTAAATATCCCAAGATTGACCTAATTTACTCAATTCTATTTCTTCGGGTTGTTCCATATATATTAATAATCTTGTTACGGACTGTTTCTCATTCTTGCTACAATCCCACACAAAACAAAACAAGAAAAAAGTAATATAAACCATACCTTTTGTTGTTCAAATAAAATAGAGAAATTAAGGTAGTTACCATAATACAAGTTTATCGGTATATTAAATCATTACTTATCCCTTTTCTGTCCTTCCATGAAAAAGTGTGGGGAGTTGTAGGTGACCTGTGAATTGTATCTTTCATGTTCGTTCGGAAGAAACATATACATAAAATAAAGTTCTGACATATTAAGTAGAGTAAGTAATATCCTTTTTATAATTATCTTTAGTACTATCTTTACGAGAGTACAAAGGTATTGGTTTATATATTTGAACAGACATATAAGTACGTAGAAGAAGATAGGACTTTAAGAAGTATGTACGAAACCGGGCTAGGGGATATCGAAACGAAGATACTAGTAGATTCGAAAGAGGAAATAGTAGGGAAAGATGACCTAGTAAGTGTCGGTACAAAATTGTTGGTATTGACGGCGATGGTGGTAGTTACGTTCTTGGTGTAAAGGAACTGGGAGTAACGGAATATCAATGGTAAGTAAAAAGGATAAGTTAAAATCTTACTTTCGATAACTCTTTCAACAGAGGGACATGATACAACATAAGTGGAAAATCATTGAGCAGTTAAATGGTAAAAGTAAATATATATCTAAAATTGAGATGACAAGAGTGGGTGAACAACTTCGAGAGGGATTGTTTTCGAAGATACCACCCTTCATATTTCCTGTGGAAAAAAAGACAAGATTAGAAAGAACCTGAAAGTTACCGTAAATTCTCAGCTAGTGAACAGGAAAAACTTTTTGTGAAAAAATATAAAAGACTAAAGATCTAGGAGATTTTGAGAAGACCATAGTACTTCTATAGAACAGGGGGAGAGAGGGGGGTTATAACAGATTTCCAGAGGACTAAAAAGAAGATCGAAAGACTATTGAAGAAGAATCAAAACAAACTTCTGAGAATGAAAAGTAGTTTAAAGACCTCACCAACTTCTAAACTATGATGCAGGAGAAGGGTAGAGGTGAAAGAGACGACTTTACTTAGTGAGTACCGGAATTTATAGTCGAAGATACGACTCTTGAGAGTTAAAATAGTAAAGTTAAACCTTCAGAATATACATAAAAAGTTTGAACCGTGTAAGTTTTGTGTAAGTTTTCTAGAGTAAACGATGGTCATTAGATGACGGAGATTTTTTATCGGGAAGAATAGAGTTGTTTATTATGGATTATCGAATAAGTTAAAATAGTTAGTCAGAATATCTAAAATAGAGTTTTTATATCGAGTTTAATTGACTAAAAAAACGAGGTAAAGGAACGATAGTGGGATGAAGTCCAAAAATAATTGAGAATGAAACTGATAAACGTTACAGAAGAATTCATCAGAGACGTAAAAAGTTGTGTGTAGGGTGTGTCACTAGTTCGGTCTCATTAGAGAATTTTAACACCCAAATTTCTAGATACTGAATACATACGGAAGTACTATTTTAAGTTCAAGAACGGTATCGGATGTTTTGAAACGTACTAAAATATGAACAAAAGAATGGGTTATATTAAAAGGTTGATAAAGATTGTACGTAAAGATTGACGATATCCATTCTGTACTTACGAAACACCTCATTAAAGGTCCATGTCAAAAACTCACCGTCTTGTTCTTTTCTCTTTTGTTCTAGTCCAGGAAACTGATATCAAAATGTTTATCTTTCAAGTTAAACTGAATCAATTTATTTATACACCCATGGATACTAGGTCCCAGAACTTTTTTACTTTTATTACGACTGAGAGTTCTTAGGATGTCATATTCTTTTTTAACATTCAGATCACCCCTTCCATTTATGTGTTTCCTCCGTTGAAGATTCCTGAGACCGTACACAATTTTGTTTTCATATGTATCCTCGGATTATTAGTGACTTCTTTCTACAGACCCAGTCCATCCACCAACAGTCGTTTTTACAAGACCTCTTTCATTGTTAACCCAAACGAAAATTCCTCTCTGTAATAAAATATAAACATAATAATATTTCGAGTGCAAAACCCATACTCCCTTTTATATTACTTGAACGTTTTACATATCCATTCTCTTATCCTTTATTCCGTAAGGGTCCTTTTTTCTTAAAATATTAGTTTCTACGTCTACACTTTTTTTCTTTACACTTTAAACCAAAATGTTTTATATTTCAGTCGTCTTCCTTTACCGTTGGGTGGGGTCATAGGAACGGACCTTTTAGAGTACCTGTCTCCTTGGACCACCTAACGTCAGGTACCCCAGCGTTTCTCAGCCCGTGTTGACTCACTGATTGTGTGTGTCGAAAATAGTCGTCAATCAACGATCTTTACAGGTCATTCGTTCTTCCATGTACTTGTATTAGATTTACGACTTTCTATCCTTCTATTTATAAACCCATTGTTATCGTGTCTCAAAAAATCCATATTGATACTTGTATTAGACTTTGAGGTTATGAAACCGGTGGAGTACGCTTCTCAACTGAGTAACCTTTTCTGAGGCTACGACCCTCCGTAACCCCCGTCCTCCTCTTTCCCTGCTGTCTCCTACTCTACCGAGTTACCGTAGTGGCTGAACTACCTGTACTCAAACTCACTTGAGACCCTCAACCACTCCCTGTCCCTTCGGACCGCACGACACTAGATGCCCCAGCGTTTCTTAACCTGTGCTGACTCGTAGACTTGATTGATTACTTGTATTAGTTTCCTTCTGTTCTCTCGAATTCTATCTTAGAACCCTTTAGTTATTAATAGTTCATGTATGATCCATTTGGTTTGTAATTCCTCCTTTTTACAAAGGGTCTCAGATGTACATTCAGAGATTTCTTTAGTGATATACATTTCCTTTGACCATATACATCCGTAGGACCAAACGGTATTTATCAGGGTCAAATACGGATGGTAGGACCACTTCAAATCGAAGTCTTCACTGGATCAAACTTTCTTTTAATATACCAGTGGGATCGATGTACCTATGACAGGTTACTATCTGTTCTTCCTCCTCTCATTGTGACACACTAGAAATAACAAATTCAATTTATTTCTAGAATCATGTTACGGATCCTGGATCATCTTTATATTATTTATAAAAACAATTTTGAATCCAATTCTTTGGGAACTCCGAAGTTCTCTCAATGTTGGTACGGATAAAACAAATGGTTAAATATGATTCGTGAAATTTCTTACAGACCAGGTAAGAAAGTTATTTATACACAGATGATGAAAGTTGTTTGTAAAAAAGATCTCTGTCAATCCGGTCGAGTTCCTGTGAGAGGTCAAAACAAACTTCCGATGACTACTATTTAAACGTGAATGAAGAATGAAGAAGTAAAAGGAAAGTTATAAGGGGTATAGAGAGTAATAAGTGAAATTTTTTGGATGTGAAGTTTATATTTTCAATGTTGAAGACTTGTCCTGAATCTGTGAAGAATAGAAACAGATGACGATAAAGGTTATAATACTTTCTGAAGTACACTTAGTTGTGGATATTTTTCTAATATAGAACTCATTGTATTTACGATAGTAGATAACTCGAGAATGATACACCGTGGACGACCCGAATGAAAGAATACGTTATAAAAATGGTAAATGTAACTAATGAAGTATTCTATCTATAATGACTGGTCATTAGTATTCTTATATCAATTATAAATGACTTACTAATGATATACAGTTTGACAAAACTCAGGAAATTTATTTAATAGAGTAAATGGTTTATACTCCATTCAAGTCAAGTCAACAAGTCAGTTCGGACTGAGAAACACTGAGGTACCTAACGTCGTGTGGTGCGGAGGGACAGGTAGTGGTTGTGGACCTCTGATGAGTTTGAGTGCAGGTAATTCAACCACTACGATAGGTTGGTAGAGTAGGAGACAACAGGGGAAGAGGAGAGTGGAAGGTAGAAAGGGTCGTATTCCCAGAAAAGGTTACTCAGTCGAGAAGCGTTATCCACCGGTTTCATGACTTCAAAGTCGAAGTTGTAGTCAGGAAGCTAACTGATAAGTCCTGACTAAAAGAAATGTTCCCTGACCAACCTAGAGGAACGTCAGATTCCCTGAGAGTTCTCAGAAGAGGTTATGGTGTCAAGTTTTCGTAGTTAAGAAGTCACAAGTCGAAAGAAATATCAGTTTGTGAGTGTAGGTATATAATGATGACGTCTTTGGTATCGGTACTGATGTACCTGGAAACAACCGTTTCATTACAGAGCCTAAAAATTATACGACAGATCCAACCAGTATTGAAAAGAAGGTTCCTCATTCGCAGAAAATTAAAGTACCGACGTCAGTGGTAGACGTCACTAAAACCTCGGGTTTTTATATTTCAGACTGTGACAAAGGTGACAAAGGGGTAGATAAACGATACTTCACTACCCTGGCCTACGGTACTAGAAACAAAAGACTTACAACTCGAAATTCGGTTGGAAAAGTGAGGGGAGAAAGTGAAAGTAGTTCTCCGAGAAATCAAGAAGAAGTGAAAGACGGTATTCCCACCACAGTAGACGTATATACTCCAATAACTATAAAGAGGTTCGTTAGAACTATAGTCGAACACGAAGGAGGTCGGATCGTAAAGAGTACTACATGAGACGTATCTTAAATTTATTCGTCCCATGTTATATGTCGGAACTGTATGAGGAAAAGGATAAACCTTGGTCAGACACAACAAGGTACAGGTCAAGATTGACAACGAAGGACTGAACGTATGTCTAAAGAGTTCTCCGTCCAGTCCACCGGACCATAAGGGTAGAGAAAGTCTTAAAAGGTGACAAATAACACTAGGTTTGTCGGTTTCCGAAACCGTATCAGTTATTTCGTCTTTATCTACAAAAAGACCTTAAGGAAACGAAAAAACTACTAGGTCGTCTACAACCGTTAAACTAGAGACCAAAGAGACGGAAAAGATTTTGGTCGAACTTGTAGACCTTCAAGTACCAAGTGTATAACGACTTCGGAGTCGACCTCTTAAAACTCGTAATGATCGTATACTCTACTCACGTTAACACGTCATCAAACTCGTAAAAAACCGTAACGGAAAGAAACCGTAACCTTACTTTTGACTGCAAAAGTCCAGTACACCGGTGACGACTCAAAAGGTTTACACGACGGTATAACTCACGTCGTGTGGTTGTAGAAAATCCTAAACTTTATCGAATCGACCTTAAGGTAGTGGAGGTGATCGAACAAACATCACTACGAAGAATTCCGGGTGAACTGGAGAGTAAGGTACTATAGACCGAGATCCACTCACTAGTGTGGTAGCACTAATAGACCCAACAATTCTAGAAATAACATGTCAATGAGACACATAAGAACGGGGCAAAGAATTATAGAAGACGAAGACAATCCAGGTATGGTAAAGACAGGAACTAACTCGGTTAGAAACGTAAACCATAAAGATTAAAAGGACTTCTCTAGAGATCAGAAAGGTAAGATAACAAAAGGAGATAAAGAAACGCTAGTGACTCCTTCCGAAAGAATAGAGAGGAACGATAAGAAACCTTGAGACGTAAGTCTACGAATATAGAAAGGAAAAGAGGAACCCAAAAACGAACAGAAGGAAAGTGTCGATAAACATTCCGGAGGAGTCTATTGGTAAAACGAAAAAAAGTAAAGAAAAAGAACCCCTCCTAGATCTAGGGACAGAGGACTTGTCACAGTGCTTTGAGACAGGGGTCAGGTAGTCCGTGAGACAGTCTAGATCAGGGAATTTAGATAAAGAGTGAAGGTGACATATTATCAATTTCTAAACTAAATAACGGTATGGACTTACCGGATCACCAAAAGGGATGAAAAAAGTTATATTCAGACTTAAACCGGTATTCGTCAAGTATTAGAATCGGTGTCAGTCGAGGGCCAGAACAAAAACGACTGACATACCTCGAAAGGGTTTAAACCGTCGTTTCTTATAATAGTTAGACTAAAACCACAACTGGTAGACCACTACAGGTACACATGTCAGAATAGAACACAACAACCTTCTCCCACAAACGATACTGGTTACATAAGAGAACCGTCTTGAGATAATCGGAAACGGGACGAAGTGAGACATGATGTTCCACTTTAAACGGACAATGAGGTCCACAAAGAACTGAAGGATGAAAACGTAGGGTCAGGCGATATTACTTTTCCTATAGAAAAAACCCCACAATTAATTAAGATCTTCCAGAACATCCAGAAGTGTCTTGGTAAGTTGAAGTCGAAGAAGTCGTAATGACCAACCCCTTATCTCAACCTAATGACACTATAGTTTGCCAAACGGAACCTTTACTTGTCTCTAGTAAGACAGCAAAAACTCTAACATAGGTTCATGACGTAAAGCCTGAGAAAACAACTGATACTACCGATGACGTAAAGAAGATACCTTAAGAACGGGTGTCTTTATCTATTTTACCAGTAGACTAAATTTAAGTGGGTAAGGTCAGGTAAATCAAACGACTAAAGATTTTACAAATACAAGTGAGAACGGTATAGGACAAGTTAGGGAAGGTTAAACGGAACTAAGTAGCTGGATAGTAAGGTCCAAGGATACGTTATAACGAGAAATGTCGTAGCCTGGAACGAAGGTAGTGGGCAGTGTAGGTGTCGACCCAAACCAAAAACGAAACCGAGACAGAGAAGTAAGAAAGACCTCAATAAAGCGGTGACTGGAGATCCTCGTAAAACCCGTGGATGACTGCCCCTCAAGTAGAAAGTCACAGGAAAGAAAAACGGAAAAGAATGACAAGTACCCAAGAGTTCGGTCCTTATGACTTCACCAAACGGTAAGGGAAAAGGTCACCTGGTGTAAAACAGACTTGAGATGTGGTACTGGACAGGCAGAACCCACCGGGATATACCGTGCCGAGTATCAAAGTAACTCAATCTTTTTCGACACCAGGTACACTAATCTAACTAATCAAAAGACACTAACACCAAAGTCGGAGAGACAGGAGACTACCTAATCCTAATTCTCCGGATACTTTCGAAGAACTACCCTATCTGACTGACTCACCCTATGACCCAGAACAAGACTACCCGTCCCGGTACGAGTCATTTAGAAATTAGGTTAAAAGACAACTACCCACCTCGACACAAGGGGAGGGACGATAAATGGAACCCGGTTTGATACCACCTCCACTACTTCTATTACCACTGGAGGGAGTTTTCTAGGGTACGTACATGACGATGTTAGGCACGGGGGTTGGGACGTCATCCGGTGGTGGTTGGGTACGGTCTCTGAGGGCCTGTGGGTGTCCGTTCAAACCCAGTCAGAGGACATCCCAGTGACAAGGAAAGAGGACCCAGGTCCACGTGTTCCAAGACAACACGGAAGATTCTCAGATAAAGGGTCAGGACACATTCAAGACCGTCGAGATACCACCCCAATTACCGTTGGAGGAAGTTCTCCTGAATGAATACGGTATAGGTGTGGGTTTCGAGGACGAGAACGCCTTTTGGTGACGGACATGGAGGTGTCCTCTACGAGTTTGTGTCAAGACAGAGTCAGAGACACCTCAGGGATCCATGACCATGTGTATTCTAAACAAACTCGGGAACTCGTAGAGACCATCCTTTCCCCAAACTAAGATTTACACTTAAGCGGGGAAGATGGTAGAGTGGGGAAGAGGAAACGGGAACCTACACCCCATAGAGGAGTATCGACGAGGTCACGGATGGTAGAATGACCCCAAAGAGACTGGAACCTGCACCCCACAGTGGTGTGTCGGTCAGTTCGTTTCGTGTCAGTGACGAGGACTGGAACCTATACCCCATGGAGGAGTGTCGGTAACGAGGACTGGAACCTTCACCCCATAGAGGAGTGTCGACTAGGTCGTGGTGTGTCGACCTCATGAATACTCCATTCATGATATGATAAAAATAAGGGTAATAGTCCATTTCTTTGACTCCGAATTTCTTCATCAGTTATNAGTTCGTTTCGTGTCAGTGACGAGGACTGGAACCTATACCCCATGGAGGAGTGTCGGTAACGAGGACTGGAACCTTCACCCCATAGAGGAGTGTCGACTAGGTCGTGGTGTGTCGACCTCATGAATACTCCATTCATGATATGATAAACATAAGGGTAATAGTCCATTTCTTTGACTCCGAATTTCTTCATCAGTTATGTAACCTCATTCTTGAATTATAGACCGTTTTTTTTTTTTTTTTCCGGATTTCTGAAACCTTCTTCTAGTCTTCGTTCATCTAAAATTCTCATACAACTTTGTTTTTATAATTGTGAGAATTTTGTGTTAGGTCTCTTAATTTTGTGTTATAAACGTTACGGTTGTTATTTTGGGTTCACAATCAACGAGTCAGCACAGGAGGAGAAACGCTGGGATGCCTGACATCGGTTGGTCCGAAGAGACAGGCACCCTAAGAGGTCCGTTCTTATGACCTCACTCAACGGTAAGGGAAGAGGTCCCCTAGAAGAGTTGGGTCCCCAACTTGGACCCAGAGGACGTGACTTCCGTCTAAGAAATGGTAGACTCGGTGATTTCTTCGGGTTTTGTGTATCATAATTATTTTTAATATGATACTTTCTAAGTACTTTCCATCGTCACGTTTATTTTATGTCTTGAGTACGTTGGTATATACGATAAATCTAAGGAAGAAAGACATCAGAGACACTTCACCATGTTATAATGTATCTAACACGATTTAAATCATAAATATAATATTAGAGATTTCTTTTATTTATATATTACACTTCTCCAAGTTGATTTTTAGGTTGTCTATTTAATTTTACATAATTTTTAATAAACTTATTAGTTTTTCTTTTATCCTTTTTTCTTTTGTCTTTGTTTTTGATCCCCGGTTATGTTTTTTACCCGAAGGGACCACCGAGTCTCCAAATTTCGCAGACGAACGTTACATCCTCTGAACCCAAGTTAGGGATCCAGTCCTTCTAGGGGACCTCTTCCTTTACCGTTGGGTGAGGTCATAAGAACGGACCTCTTAGGGTACCTGTCTCCTCGGACCACCCGATGTCAGGTACCCCAGCGTTTCTCAACCTGTGGTGACTCGATGATTGTGTGTGTATGTTTTGTCTCGTCTATTGTTTATTTTACCCGCCTTTCGGGTGAGATTGTCCTAATGACAGGAATTTCTCTGTGGTCTCTCGAACGAAAGTGGTGAAGAGGAACGTGTGTACGAGTTTTTCCCGGTGTGACTCGTGTGTCGTTCTACCGACCGTACATGTTTGGTCTTACTCTCCAGAGTGATCTATACCAGGTGACCAGTGGGACCATCTCTGACCTCAAAGATGTCGGTAATACGAGGGAAAACAGTATTTAAAATATATCTCAGAAAACTCAAGTACGCAACAGACTGTGATAAGATGTCAGTGCCGTTATCTTCCACCAACTCCTCCGAAAGACAGTGAACTTTTACACGAACTCGTCACTCAATGACACATACCACGACAAATGATAACTTTTCTCTGAGTACTTTATCCAAGAATTGTACCGTGTATCACATTCCACACCGACTAAACCCCATCCCGGAAGGTTTAGGTCAGATTAGTAGGGAACCATAGGTGTTCCCCAACCAAGGTCCTGTTGGGGGGTGGGGTGACCAATGGTTTTAAGTGTCTACGAGTACAGGGAATATATTCTACCATATCATAAACATATATTATATAGTATATATCTAATGAATTCTATGGATTGTGTTACACTTACGATACTTTTATCAACAAACACTGATCGTTTAAGTTTGAAGCATAAAACATTGAAAAACCTAAAAAAAAGGGACATATATAAACTAGGTCAACCAATTTAAACACCTACACCTTGGGAGTCTATATCTCCCCACTGACATGTCTATATAGTCTATGAAGTTAGGTAAGAACCAACTATATGTATAAATTACTATATGAAGGATCTTCGTTTTACCGAAAAGAAGACATTTAATCTTAAAGTAGTATTAAAACTTTATATTCTACTATATGTGTAAGTTGATATAAACTTCAGGTAAGTGTAAAAGTATGTATGTATGTGTTAGTTCCAATATAGACAGTTAATCTCTTTATCCTTTTATTCAAGAACGTGTCTTATAAAGTTGATAACCTTTACAGATTTAATAATATCTTTTTGATATAAAAATAGTCAATAAGTCGGATTTAATGAAGGACAACCTCTGATACTTCTGAATTTTTACTAATAGTAATTTTTAACCATATAATCTACGAATGACAATGAATCGACTAATGAGATTGGGTGTTTACGAAATTTTGTTATTTCTAAATAAAAAAGTGTCAAAGAAACCCAATTCTTACAATCTCATCGGATCGTCCCACCAACACCGAGTCAAAGGGTTGTTATAATATTAGTTCTACAGTCGATCCCAACGTCTGTTAGTTTCCGACATGACCTCAACCTCCTAAGGTAAGGTTCGAACGAGTAATTGTACCGATAACTGTTTCCAGACTCAAAGAAGGACCGACAAACGACTTTCGGAGTCAAGGAACAGACACTCGGAAAGTTTTATTAATGAACCATATGAATACACACCCGAAAGGGTCACCGAGTTCCCATTTATTAGACGAACGTTATATCCTCTGTCTCCTCTACAACCAAGTCAGGGACCCAACCCTGCTAGGGGACCTCCTCCTTTACAGTTGGACGAGGTCATAAGAACGGACCTTTTAGGATACCTATCTCCTCGGACCGTCCGATATCAGGTACTCCAGTGTTTTTCAACCTATTCTGACTTACTGATTCGTTGTCAACCTCGTACATAGGTTTATATACATAGGACTATACCGTCAACTGAAACGGGTCTAGTTCACTAGATTGTCTCTCTCGGGTCTCGTCCTGTGTCACTCAGTGTATAGTAGAGAAAACAGTATAAGACAAGTAATATTAATTAAATGATTCAGATGAGGTGTTTCCCTCCTCTTAATGCCAGATGAAAAACTTCCCTTCTCATAGTCACCCAGACACCTGTAAAATTTTTAGTGATGTAGACTACATTTACAAAATACAAGTACCCTAAATCCGAGTTCAGGTAGTTGCTCTACCAAGACTTCTGATGAATATTCAAAATATATTTAAATTTTAAACTATAGATTAGTAAATATAAGATAAAAATACTGACATTAAATATTATATTTGTTATGTAAAAGATGATTAATGTTTAAGAGAGTAAAATTATGTTGTTTGTATTTATAATAATAATAATTAACCACGGTATTGACCTTCGTGATAGGATATTTTGACCCTGTTTTAGGTGAGTATACCAAGTATCTCTTAAGACGAACACGTTATTGATAGGTAAAATTGAGTAAGATATTCAAAATCTAAAATTTCCTACTCCTGATACAGAATATAGAGAAATATAGAAGATATCAATTTTAGTATAAAATGTAAAAACCATATACTAAAATTTTTGAGTCGATAAATAACTTATATTCATAAGTATATGTTTTGACCTTAATTTTTTATATACACACTTTACTTGAAATTTATATAATTAAAAAGAGTTTCCGTCAGACACAAAGGATTTCTTTAGTTTCTCAAGGTGATATTCTAAATTCAGATCATCTACCTACCTGTTAAACTAAATAAACTATAAATGAAAGGAGTAGGACAATTGAATATGAAAGTAAGGTGAAAGGGAAGATGACCGTAGAAAAGGGTTAATTGTCAGAAAAACGAAGTTGATACACAAAGGACTGTTACCATAGTTCCCAGAAATAGTCTAGATCAACTGTCGTAATCCCTAGTTTTGTCACTGAAATTATTAGATCCTCCAACGTTTCACTTGAAAGATATGTTCGTTCATATTCCAGATGTACATATTGTCAAAACATAACCACTGTAACAAAAGACGAAGAAAATATAATATTTTGTTTTTATTATTAGTGTTTCAGAGGAAGTAATATGTTCAAGTTTAGAAACTCCATCGAACAACTAGACTATACATTCGTCGAAGACATACTGAACCTCACTGAACTATAGGCCGTTTTTGAAAAGTTATTGTTATCCGGGGTTTTACTGTAAGGAAAAACACTTGACCCTTAACTGTTATTTACGTTAGGTTTACTTTTCAGGGCTTCCAGTGGATAGATATATATGTTCCATTCGTTATGTTATTCCTCGTAGTGGAAACTTATACTTCCCGTAACTGTATTTTTATAACGTTTGTTTTGTGACAAGTTTATCTTTTCCTTTTTACACTGTACTCCATCAAAACTATGACGTGGAGACTAGGTTCGAATGGTATCCTTTTACGGCTGTCTACCTGACTACGTATAAAGGGTTTGTAACGAACTGTGATAATACTTTAATTAAGAAATGGATTTGATAACTTAGAGAATTCTTTTATTAAATATATTAGGATAAATTGTGAGAGGGAAACGTATCGTAAAAAAAAATTTAAATGTCCTTTTTTTGTGTGTGTATCTTAACTGATGAACTTAACGTCCGAATCTTTACTGTTAATGAACCAGTGACTAAATTTCTCGACGGTATTCTACCTTCATTTATTCCATAATTGTATCGAAGGTCAACGCGTAAATTAGACTTTCCGTTCTCGTCCGATAATCTTAGTATTAACCCATGTATGTGCCCACAAGAATCTTTGGAATCCGACTTAAAGATTTACGCTCCTCTAGGTTGGTCAGGTAGGATTTCCTTTAGTCAGGACTTATAAGTGACCTTCCTGACTACGACTTCGACTTTGAAGTTATGAAACCGGTGGACTACGCTTCTTGACTGAGTAACCTTTTCTGGGACTACGACCCTTTCTAACTTCCGCTCTCCTCTTCCCCTACTGTCTCCTACTCTACCAACCTACCGTAGTGGCTGACTTACCTGTACTCAAACTCATTCGAGACCCTCAACCACTATCTGTCCCTCCGCACCGTACGACGTCAGGTACCCCAGTGTTTCTCAGTCTGTGTTGACTCACTGACTTGGCTCTGACTCTAACTCTTCGAGAAATTGTAAATGGTTCTTTAATTACTAATAAAGATGAAGGACTTATGTTTTTCTCTACAAATTGTTTAACTTTGACAATTCGTTTATTGTACTTTAAGACTTTGGGTTCGTTTTAAGTGCAATCCGACTAAAAGAAAGAAAGAAAAATTGCAACGATGATTTTTTACATTAAACAAGTGATTTGTTAGAAACTCATTTTATTACCTCAGTACAAACCTACAGTAGGAACGGTTACTAAAGACAAACTTTTATACAACATTTTACCGGACTTCTGGAGGTGTGAATCTTACTCTTTGAGGTAAAGTTTCTTCAGAAAATATAGATTGTGTTTGTGAGGTCCCCTTTTTTTTTTATTTAATCGTTTTTTGTGAATACCATGTTTATATGAGTCTTTGAAAAGACAAAGTAACAAAAAAAGGAAGAAAAACGACAAAGAATTCGTCTCCCATTTGTCTCACATGTATGTCTGTGTTACTACTTTACGAATTATGACAAAACCATCTATTATCTCCCGTATTTTATCCAGAGACCGAATCACAGAATCTTGCAGAATGATAAACAAAATTTTTATCTATCAAATAGTAAACGAGAAATCATAAGAAAAGAAAGTTCAATTTCTTGAGGGAAATCGGAAAAAGGACATTCGTCCAAATGCCCATTACTTAAGTGTGTTGAAATGGATATTATAGTCCTTTTTCGTTCCTACAAGTTTTGTTATAACCTTCAAGAAACTCATCAATCTCCTCTTTTTCTTTATTTTCCGTGGATTTTAGTCTTTCTTTCTTCATTTTAAAAGGGACAAACGTTGTTCTGTACTAGAATATAGGTCTTTTTTTGATATCTGAAGGGGGTTGTGTGTGTTTACTAATTTTGACTATATAGGTCATTTCAACGTTCAATATTTTAGTTGTATGTTTATAGTCAAAGTAAAGGTATAAGATTACTATTTAATACACTTTTTCTTTAATTATTTTGTCAGTGTAAATGACTTGTTACTTTATGATTCTTTATGTAAATTAGTTCGTCAATTCCCTCTCGAGATTTGACTTTTGTACCTCTGTGACTATTTTATTTTACTTCTGTGTTTCTACGGAGTACAAGTTCCTGGTCGTCTCATAATCATTTTACAGGTATGACGTGTTCCACTAGATGTATAAGTCACGTTAGGGATCGCTTTAAGATTTCCGTAACAAATGTCTTTGTCTTTTTCTTGTCGAGATGTGAACTTTACTTTTGTGTCTTCTGGTATTTAACGGTTTGGTTAGAATCCTTGTGTCGATCTTCCTAGTGTAAAGGACTAAAATTTTATATAATGTTTCGATGTCATCAATTAATTTTGTGATTATATTATCGTATTTTTGTCTATATAGCTGGTTTCCTCTTATCTTATCTCCGGTCTTTATTTAGGTGCGTATATGTCAGTTGACTAGAAACTGTTCTCACAGTTCATATATGTTACCTCTTTCCTATCAGAGAATTTATTTAACACACCCTTTTAACCTAGAGATGTACGCTTTCTTACTTTAACTTTTCAATAGAGTATATTATATTTTTATTTAGTGAGTTCTACCTAATTTCTGAATTAAGACTTTGTGAGGATCTCCTTTTGTATCCTCTTTTACAGTACTGTAGTCAGAACTGTTTCTAAATTACCTGTACCGTAATTTTCGTGTCCGCTGCTTTCGTTTTTTTTTTTTTTATCTCTAATGTTGTTTGATTTTTCTAAGACGTGTTGTTTCGTTTGTTAGTTATCTTATTTCTCTGTTGGATACCTTACCCTCTTTTATAAACGTTTAATATTGTTTAGTTCTTGAGGATGTTGTGTTATTATTTTTTACTATAAGTTTAAAATTTTTACATGACTTCTGTACTTGTCTGTAAATAAGTTTCTTCTATATGTTTTACCGGTCGTCTGTATAACTTTTTACAAGACCCCCTTCCCCTCTCAAAAGATATAACATAATCATCAGTTGTTATGACATAACATGTGAATTTTAAACAATTCTCCTTTATAGAGTACAATTCTCAAGAATGGTATGGTTTTTATTAAAAATTATTTTTATATCTCAATCCGGATTAGGTGTTTACGTGGAGAGGTGGAACTTAAATTGTTCACAGACGTTATGTTTGTTACTCTCTATATAAAGGAGTGAGGGACGAAAGTGGGAAAGAAAATATAGAAAGAAGTGAAATTTGTACATCTCTGGTTTTCTATCACGGTTCAAGGACATGTCGTTAATCTCTTCGGTCTTGTCAACTGGAATTCACAATAAATTTATTCAGGGAAATTCATTAAGAATCTTATTAGAGATTTCCTAGATTAAAATATTCAAGGTTACTATGTTCGAAGTTTCATATTTAGTTATTTGTCTTTACTTTACAGTCTTTGGAATTTTTTGGAAGTCTCTGATTTATGTGAGGTGATGTTACCTCGATAAATTCTAAAATTAACAACGAACACCAGTATAATCTTCAGTAAAAAGAGAAAAAGAGTAAGGATTTAATAATTAAAGATAAAGTAAAACTAATATTAAGTAAGACTATACAATTACTAAAAAAATAAAATTAAAGAAAAACCTATTAACTGGATCATTCAGGTTCGAAGACACTTGTAAATAGGTCGGAGTCTAGAGTTGAGAGTTAAAGTCACAAAATAATTATATTATCTGTGGTTAAAGAGCGTTACCGTCGATGAATTTTAATGTATACCAGAGTTACTTCTTAAATTATCGAAGTTCGAAGGACTTTAGTAAAACTAAATAGATAGATAATTAAGTAGATAGATAGGTAAGGAGGTAGGTAGGTGAGTATAAAATCCTCGAACTTTTAAGTTGACTTTAAGTCTTTTGTGTTCATACTTTAAAGAATAAATTTGAGGAAGGTCCAGAATAAAAGAATCTAAAAGGAGATTTAAAATAAAAGTAAAAATTACCAAACTCTTAATAAACAAAAGATACATATAAAAGTTGGAAAGAAATTATTTTTTACAAAAATGAACGATTTGTTTCGTTAGTTTATTGTTTATGTTATACATATTTTTGATATTTGAATTGTAACTTGTAAACGAAACACATTCTGTGAATTTGTGTTCCTCTTCTTCATGATACTTTCCATGTCAGAGTAACTTGAGGATCACCCTCTTTATGTATTGTTTTAGCATTTGTTCTTTTATAGTCCCTTATGCAAGAGACCACCTTTAGTTAGTCCAATTTTGCTGTCGTTCAGATCATTAATATAATCCATAAAAAATTTTATTTATGTTAAAGTAGAGTTTACACTTTCTATTATTTCCTATGTATCACCGTCTTAAAACCCCTTTTCGTATACCATCCTCTTTACTCTTCGATAACATTCCTTTGGTTCGTCCTTGTGTGTGTACCAGACAACCCCTATGTCTTTCTTTCGGTGAAAACGATCTTGTGTCACTCGTTTTCCTCCCACCACGCGCTACGCAGTCTCTTGATTCTGTCCTCAGTCTAATTTACCCGGTTATGTCCAGTATCTTATTGACCTACCTTACGAACCTATAATAAGACTCTAAGTCTCGGTAAATTCATCCACTCACTCTACTATACACTAAAATGGTACTTCTTTTACCTAGACTTACACCTGGTGTTCGTCCATTTCCTTCCTTTGAACAAATGTTCCGAGGACATCACCGGGTTTATTCTAAACTACCGTCCATCACGATCTCACTACCTCTTCCGTTACCGTGGGGTAAGGTCATGGGAACGGACCTTTTAGGGTACCTGCCCCCTCGGACCACCCGACGGCAGATACCCCAGCGTGTCTCAGCCTGTGCTGACTTCGCTGAATCGTCTTCGTCGTCACGATCTCACTTTCGTTACTTCAACGTGTCTTCTCCTTTCTAAATCCTATACAAAATTTTCGTTCCGGTTATACCGAGCTGTTATTTAGTCTAGTATCTCCTCTCCCCCTTTTCATTATTTCCTACTTACGAGCGTAAACCCGAACTCCCCGATCTATCGCTACGGGACATAACTCTGTCCTTTATGTCCTCCTTTTAGTCTAAACCACTTGATCTAATTTATACGAATATGTATAATAAGAAAGACTTCAAGTGTCGAAAGTATGAGTTTGTGTTCGATTGTGAAGGAATTATTCTAGTGTAAATTTAAGAAATTAAATTTTGTAGTAAAAACGATATGTTACAGTGAATTCTAAAATAAGATTTTTATTCTTTTTTATAAAACTTGAGTATAACAAACAAAGACAAATGTGTTAATGATTATTATGAGTCTTTAACTCCTTTTAATGTGGAAAAATATGACGGAGAACTCTTTAGACATACGTCCAGTCCTTCGTTGTCAATCTTTACCTGTACCTTGTTGTCTGACCAAGGTTTCTCCTTTTTCCTCATGCAGTTCCGACATATAACAGTGGAACGAATAAATTGAATATACGTCTCATGTAGTACTCTTTGCGACCTGACCTTCTTTGTGTTCGACCTTAGTTCTAACGACCCTCTTTATAGTTATTGGAGTCAATACGTCTACTGTGGTGGGAATACAGTCTTTCACTTTTCCTCGATTTTTCGGAGGACTACTTTCACTTTCTCCTCTCACTTTTTCAACCCAATTTTTAGTTGTAAGTCTTTTGATTCTAGTACCGTAGACCAGGGTAGTGAAGTACTTTATCTACCCCTTTATCACAGTCTGAAATAAAAAACCCCGAAGTTTTAGTGACGTCTACCACTGACGTCGGTACTTTAATTTTCTGTGAATGAGGAACCTTCTTTTCAATATTGGTTGGATCTNAAATTGAATATACGTCTCATGTAGTACTCTTTGCGACCTGACCTTCTTTGTGTTCGACCTTAGTTCTAACGACCCTCTTTATAGTTATTGGAGTCAATACGTCTACTGTGGTGGGAATACAGTCTTTCACTTTTCCTCGATTTTTCGGAGGACTACTTTCACTTTCTCCTCTCACTTTTTCAACCCAATTTTTAGTTGTAAGTCTTTCGATTCTAGTACCGTAGACCAGGGTAGTGAAGTACTTTATCTACCCCTTTGTCACAGTCTAAAATAAAAACCCCCGAAGTTTTAGTGACGTCTACCACTGACGTCGGTACTTTAATTTTCTGTGAATGAGGAACCTTCTTTTCAATATTGGTTGGATCTGTCGTATAAGTTTTCGTCTCTGTAATGAAACGGTTGATTCCAGGGAGATCAATTCCGATACCAAAAAGGTCATCAGTACATACCTACACTCTCAACCTGACACTTCTTCCGACTCACGACTTCTTAACTACGAAAACTTGACACCACAACCTCTTCTGAGAACTCTCAGGGAACCTGACGTTCCTCTAGGTTGGTCAGGTAAGACTTCCTCTAGTTGGGACCCTAAAGAAACCTTCCTTACTACGATTTCGACTTTGAGGTCATGAAACCGGTGGAGTACTCTTCTCAACTGAGTAACCCCCGTCCTCCTCTTTCCCTGCTGTCTCCTACTCTACCGACCTACCGTAGTGACTGAGCTACCTGCATTTAGACTCACTTGAGGCCCTCTGCCACTACCTGTCCCTCCGGACCGCACGACACTGAGTACCCCAGCGTTTCTCAGCCTGTACTGACTCGCTGACTTGATTGATTATGAAAAATAAATTATTATGATCCCTTAAAACTCCATGTCGATATTACAGGTCTTTGACTTAATAAGTTGTTTCCCACTGTATTAAAGAAATCGATATCAAATAGTATACTTATTATTGATAAACGATTTTCCTTTAATAGGAATATAAACATGAAATATACTTTAAAAGATAATTTCTTGTTTTGTTGATCTGGTGTAATATTAGGTAAATAAAAGTTAACAGAGTCATCTATCAAAATGACAGTGTACTTGGAAATTATCCTTGTGTCTTCGGTCATCATGGTAAACGTCAGTTGTCTCGGACAGACCAGGAAGATTTACCTAATATCTAAATACTCGATAGAAACTTCTTTGTTTGCCAGACTCTGATAAATTTTAGTCACATGGATACTAGACTTACCAGTTTTTACCCAGACTTCGTCGACGAGAAAAGTTGTTTTCACAGACTATAGAGTCGTGTTCACCTACCGAAAGTGCCATTTGTTCGAAACTCCGTCAAAACTCAAGTCCACATCGTTTCTTATCCTCCCTCTCCCTTTCTCTTTCATTTACATTTCCTTTTTCGTCACTGTGACTGAAGACAGTACGTGACTTAAAAAGGACTTAACAATCCGTATATTTAAAGTGACTTTAATGTCACCGGTAGTCAAAAGAACCATTGTTATGTTTTCACAGACTCCCGAAGGGGATGGGATAGATAGGATAATGTGTAAGTGTGTATCTGTCGGATACATACTAAGTGCTAGCGGTATTATTACTTACAATGGTTTTTAGCATTTAGAGTTTACTTTGTCTCCATATGACTTTTGACTAATGTTGTCCTATCTTTCTATCTATGTCTCTTTAGTAGAGAGGTGAATTATGGTACTTATATAAAGAACTTTGATCTGTAAGATACACCTTTACGATAGGTTCTTTGACATAGACATATAAGATGTACCTTCTTTAACATTACGTAATACTCAATTTATGTTTTGGAATATTAGATGGGGGGTTTAAGAAATTTGTACTATCGTCATTTTTTTTTTGTATAAATGTTCGTGGAATGTATGATTATTCATTTTATTTATTTTATAACAATGAAACAGTATTTGATCATTCCGACCAATGTTTATTGACAAAGTTAAGGAGGACAATTACTGTCGTTGTAGAGTCTATTTGTAGTGGTAACAACTGTAAGTACACAAAATTTTTACAAGTGTCACTGAAAAATTTTCTAGAAATAATTCTATATCAATTGTATAGTATGATTAATTGGTAATTTTGTAATTTCACATATTGTGTTACCGTGTACGTCTCAACACGGAGGTAGTGGTACAAATCTTGTAAAAAATAATACGGTTTTTATTTACGATATTGATAATCTCAGTGAAAGATAGGGGGTCGGAGGTGGTAGAGGGGTTGGGATCGGTTACCGAATAGATGTAGTATAGGGATATCTGACATAAGAGTTGTAAATAATGTCTATCTAGTATTTTACCGGAAAACACTACTCAAAGTAATAAAGTTTCTTCAGTCAATGTCGAAATTCTAAAGAAAGGAAAAATTCAAACGGAAAACATATCAAAATATATCAAGATGAAGACACCATTAAAATCTATCTTGTTTTATAAGTTTGGTTAAGGTGTGGATCGGTATTTGTCACTTTTTGTGTTAGTTGAGAGATGTTTAAAACCTAGTCGCTTGAAAGATATATACCCGAAACGACCACCGAGTCTACCAGTTCTTAGACGGACAGTACGTCCTCTGGACCCAAACTTCCATTCTAGGTGACCTCTTCCTTTGTCGTTGGGTGAGGTTATAAGATCGGACCTCTTAAGGTACTTGACTTTTCGTACCATCCGAAGTCAAATACTCCATCGTTTCTCAACCTGTACTGACTTATTGATTACGAAAGTTAAAGAAAGTCAGAAAACTATTAATATAATGAAGGGAAATGAGTCCAAGTGGCAAAGACATTAGAAGATTCCTTGTACTACCGAGAAAAAAAAAAGGGGAGGTTGATGGGATAGAATTAAACTCCTAGATTTGAAGAATTGGACTTTAGACAGTTTATATACAAATTGAACCTGGTATGACTAGTGTGTCTAGTATGATCAGGTTAAGATAACTTTTTTACGAAACTGAGATGGTAAGACAACTAAAACTTAGTGACCTGTTATTGTCGATGATGACCTATCACTAATCCTTATATTTTTATCCTTGATCCTTATAAGATCGTAAGGTCTTTCATTGAAATTCGTTCTGTGAATTAAAGGATACGGTGACAAAGAAGTAGATATTTTGACTTCTCGTTTTCACGAAAGAAATATCTAATCGACACTTTATAATAGCAACTTACTTTGTAAAACACGTATCCTACTTAAACAATTTAGAGTTAAAATAATCAAGTTGATAATTAAAGTAAAACTTGTGATATTTAAGAGTGAAGGAACTACTACCGTTTGTAATGACTAAATGGGTTTTCGGAAAAAAGTGTGAGGGTCTACAAAAAGTCTTAAATTTTTGTCATGAAATCCGTCTAACGATGTTAATTAGTCTCATGTGATACTTGACTATGTGTAAATGATATACACTCTATTATTTGACACTAATTGGAAAATAATATGTTACTAATGTTTAGAGAAGAACTTGACAAGAGAGAAATATGAACTTGATGTGAACAAAATCAGAGTATATAGACAGTGTGGTCCCACAGAATTTTGTTTTGAGAACTAACACACTTAGAATTTTGACAATAATTAGGTCCAAACGTTAATTCAAAGTCAAATTTCTTTTGACAAATAGGTAAATGAACAATTGATAAGAAAGACTACAAAAAAGTTTAGTACAAATAATTCTATATTAAGTGTATGGTTTCTTATATATAAAATGTCACATGTTGATGTCATTAGTTGTGTCACACCATAACTCTTTCTTATCTGTTTATCTAATTGTCTTGTCTTATTTTTCGAATCTTTATCTAGGTGTATTTGTGTCACTGATTAGAAATTGTTTCCTCGTTTCCGTTGTGTTCCCTAGTTTTATCAGAAAAACTGGTCACTACGACTTGTAGTATTCGTTTTTTTACTTAGATTTGTGTCTGAAATACGGGAAATTTTTTTTGAGTTTTACCTAGTACTTGGATTTACATTTTTTATTTTGATTCTTTTAAGAATCTACTTTGTGTCTTCTTTTGGATCTAATGGAACCCACTTCTTTACTGAAATGTCTACATTGTGGTTTCCGTGTTAGGAACTTTTTTTTAACTATATAATCTGTAATAATTTTAGTTTTTAAAGACGAGACTCTTTCTACTGTGATTATCTTACTCTTCTGTTCAGTGTTTGACCCTCCTTTGTATACATTTTGTGTATGGTCTATTCGTCGATAATAAGTTTTATATCTTTTTGAGGATTTTCAGTCGTTATTCTTTTGTTGTTAGGTCTATTTTTGTGACCATTTTGTAATTTACTTGTGGAGTTGGTCCTTCTATATATCTACCGTTTATTTGGAGACTTTTCTATAAGTTATGGTATATAGTAAGTCAAGTCAAGTCAAGTCAACGAGTCAACACAGGTTGAGAAACACTGAGGTGTCTGACGTCGTGAGGTCCGAAGGGACAGGTAGTTGTTGAGGACCTCAAATGAGTTTGAGTACAGGTAACTCAACCACTACGGTAGGTTGGTAGAGTAGGAGACAGCAGGGGAAAAGGAGGGTGGGAGTTAGAAAGGGTCGTAGTCCCAGAAAAGGTTACTCAGTCAAGAAACGTAGTCCACCACTTTCATAACTCCAAAGTCGAAGTCGTAGTCAGGAAGGTTACTTATAAGTCCTTACTAAAGGAGATCTTACCTGACCAACCTAGAGGAACGTCAGGTTCCCTGAGAGATCTACAGAAGAGGTTGTGATGTCAACTTTTCGTAACTAAGAAGTCACGAGTCAAAAGAAATATCAGGTTGAGAGTGTAGGTATGTACTGATGACCTTTTTTGGTATCGAAACTGATCTACCTGGAAACACCCTTTTCATTACAGAGACGAAAAATTATACAAAAGATCCAACCAGTATTGAAAAGAAGGTTCTTCGTTCTCAGAAAATTAAAGTACCGACACCAGTGGTAGACGTCACTAAAACTTCTGGGGTTTTCATTTCAGGTAGTGACAAAGGACAAAGGGGTAGATAGATGGTCCTTTACTACCCTGGTCCACGGTACTAGAATCAAAAGACTTGCAACTCAAAATTCGGTTGAAAAAGTGAGAGGAGAAAGTGAAAGTAGTTCTCCGAGAAGGAGAAGCGAAAGACGGTATTCCCACCACAGTAGACGTATAGACTCTAATAACTATAAAGAGGGGTATATAGTAATTCCTTTACCTTTATTTTCGTTATTCCTCTATATGATGTGAGCATAGTCTTACCACTTTTAGGTTTGTTACTGTTATTGTTTACGACCCCTCCTACACCTCGTATCCTTTAGATTGAGTAACGACCGTCTTTATAATTTACCATGTCGAAAGTAAGGTTAGGGTTTTTTCCCGTTACGGTTTGTTACAAGTTTGATGACGTGTTGACGGGAGTAAAATGTACGTTCGTTCCATTAATCACGACTTTTGGAAGTTTGATCAAAAGTTGTCATGTACTTGACTCTTGAAGGTCTACATGTTCGTTTGGGTCGAGTGACCTTTTCTGGGACCAAAAAACTGTCTGACTCCTGTCCTTCTTTTCCCCCGTTTCCTCTTACTCTACTAACCTACCCTAGTCGTTGAGTTACCTGTACTCAAACAAGTTTGAGGTCCTCTTTCACTTCCTGTCCCTTCGGACCTTCCGACGTCAGGTACTCCAGTGTTTCTCAGTCTGTACTGGCTCGTTCACTCGTTGTTGCTGTCAATGAAACCTTCTATTAAACCGTCAAAGAATGTTTTGGTTTGTATAAAAATGATATGTTAGACTAGAGCACTAGTACGAGGGACCATAAATTGGTTTATGTGACTTTTAAATACAGGTGTGTTTTTGGACGTGTAATCATAAATATCGTTCAAATGAATATTGGTGGTGTGAATCTTCATTGGTTCTACAGGAAGTATTGACTCACCTATTCATTTATCACATATATGTCTCTTCGAAGGGTCCACCGAGTCACCATTTCTTAGGTGGACGGTTGCATCCTCTACCTCCAAACTAGGGACCCAGTCCTTCGAGTAGACTTCCTCCTTTATCGTTAGGTGAGGTCACAAGGACGGACCTTTTAGGGTACCTGTCTCGTCGGACCACCCATTGTCGGGTACCCCACCGTTTCTTAACCTGTGCTTAATCACTGATTTTTTGTTGTTTTTCTTTACTCAACCCGTCTTCTAGATGCTAACATGTGTTCCGAAGTGATTGTGATTTAATTAGTTAGGATGCTCTGATGGGTTACTGTCTTATTTTGTATAAGAAGAGTTCAAGAGTGTAAAATATCTTATCTGGTAAAAGATCCGATACTTTGTTATCAGTTACTATAAGTTATCAGTTACTTAAATCTTTATGATTTAGTATGTTTCGTACGGGAAATAGTGTTACATTAATTTAATCTTTAGTCATCATCTTTCTTTAAAACTTATCAGTCTTTATACACCTTTACTTTATGTGAAGGTTTATTGATTATCTAGTTTCTTCTTTAGTGGACACTGTAATCTTTTTATGTTCTACTGTCTTTTCTTTTTATTTAGTACCCTAAGTCGTTTTCGTAACCAGTTTTGTTTTAAATATGGACATTTGTGGATATAATTTTACTTTCAAGAGTTTATCTATTGAATTGGAAGGTGGAGTTTTTTGATCATTTTATTCCATTAGTTTTGGGTTGTCTCCCGTTTGGTAAGTTATATTGTCGTTAGGTTCCATTTAGGTTTCGTTTGAGAAGTAATAGTGTCATAGGTTCAGATACGAGGTTGGTGCTTACGGTTTCTTCGACTTTAACTTGACAGGAGACGTCTGGATGTTCTGGAAGATCTTGATTGTCGTTTTTTTGTTACAGGAAAAGTAGCCTTCTCTAACCTTACGTTTTCATCCTTCAATTCTCTATGGACCTCATTGTCCGTTGAGCCGGAACCTCATGTTTTACTTCGTCCCGTTTCCGATTGTCTCAAAACGGTTGTCTTACGTGACCAGTTTCGTTTGTGGGACATGGTTGTTGTGTTCTCTACTGAGATGTAAACCTGTAGTGGTCTACCAGTTATGACTTTGATCTAACTAATATAAGGAACGTCGACTTCTACCTCTACAAGATATGTCAGTCGTTTTTATTCTGACCCTTGACTGACACCGAGTCTAGAACTTGAGGAATAACGGTGTAGGTCTGAATATGACTTCTTTCATCCTTTTTGGTGATCTGGTAAGTCGATACTGAATTTAGTTTGAGAAATGCTAATATGTCACCTTCACTGTTTATCTAAGTTCCCTAATCTAGACTCTCTATTCTCACGGACTTCTTGATACCTATCTCCAGGTATTGTGTCATGTCCTCCGTTACTAGTTTTGGTAAGTGTTCTCCTTCTTTACGTTTTCCATTTTATCAACAAACTCCTCCGGAATGTTTATCGACTCTTTTTTTCTCTTCACTTTCCGTTTCCTCTTTTCCTTTCTATATGGGTAGACTTACGTCTCACGGTCACTTATCTTTCCTCTCTATTCAGTCGGAAGGAGTCACTAGTTACGTTTCTTCCTCTCCTTTTGTTATCCTATCCTTTTCTATCTCTAAAGGAGTTCTTTTAATCTCTATAGTTCCCTTGTAAAGTACGTTTCTACCCGTGTTATTTCCTGTCTTTGTCTTTCCGGGATTGTCGTTGTATTCTCTAATTCTTCTCCATTGTTCTTATGTAGTACTATTGGTACTAACATACTAGTGAGTGGATCTCGGTCTGTAGGACCTTACACTTCAGTTCACCCGGAATCCTTCGTAGTGATGTTTGTTTTGATCACCACTACCTTAAGGTCAACTCGATGAAATTTAGGATTTTCTACGACGACAATCTGGGTCTCCCTACAACACCCCTCCCTCCACCCTCCCCCCAAGTACAAAACCTAGCGTACATGTGGGTACCACCTAAGTACAGTTACACACCGTTTTGGTTATGTCATAATATTTCATTTTATTTCATTTTTATTTTTAATTTTTTTTTTTATTTCACGACGTGAGTTTTACGGTCGTTTAGACCTTTTGAGTCGTCACCGGTGTCCTGACCTTTTCCAGTCAAAAGTAAGGTTAGGGTTTCTTTCCGTTACGGTTTCTTACGAGTTTCATGACGTGTTAACGTGAGTAGAGTGTTAGATCGTTTAAGAGTTTAAGAGGTTCGGTCCGAAATTGTCATACACTTGGTTCTTGAAGGTCTACAAGTTCGACCTAAATCTTTTCCGTCTCCTTGGTCTTTAGTTTAACGGTTGTAGACGACCTAGTATCTTTTTCGTTGTCTCAAGGTCTTTTTGTAGATGAAGACGAAGTGACTGATGTGGTTTCGGAAACTGACACATCTAATGTTATTTGGTACCTTTTAAGAATTTATCTACCCTTCTAGTCTGATGGAATCGACTGATTCCATCACACGTCCAGTGTGACACACACGTCAGTTCTTCATCCTCAATCTTGGTCTGTACCTTGTTGTCCGACCAAGGTTTAACCCTTTCCTCATGTAGTTCCGACATATAACAGTGACACGAATAAATTGAATATACGTCTCATGTAGTACACTTTACGACCAGACCTACTTAGTGTTCGACTTTAGTTCTAAAGACCCTCTAGATAGTTATTGGAGTCAATGCGTCTACTGAGGTCGGAATACCGTCTTTCTCTTCTTCTTGATTTCTCGTAGAACTACTTTCAGTTTCTCCTTTCACTTTTTAGACCGAATTTTGAGTTGTAAGTTTGTTGATTCTAGTACTGTAGACCAGGGTGGTGAAGTACCGTTTATCTACCCCTTTGCTACCTGTATCACTGTCTGAAATAAAAGAACTCGAGGTTTTAGTGACGTCTACCACTGACGTCGGTACTTTAATTTTCTGAAAACGAAGAACCTTCTTTTCCATACTGGTTGAATCGTATAATTTTTCGTCTCTGTGATGTGATGGGTGTTTACAGGTGTATCAGTTTTGATACCAAAAAGGTCATCAGTACATATCTACACTGTCAACCTGGTATTTTTTACGACTTGTGGCTTCTTAACTACGAAAACTTGACATCACAACATCTTCTGAGAACTCTCAAGGAACCTGACGTTCCTCTAGGTTAGTCAGGTAGGATTTCCTCTAGTCAGGAGTCATAAGTAACCTTCCTGACTACGACTTCGACTTCGAGGTTATGAATCCGGAGGAATACTCTTCTTAATTGAGTGACCTTTCTTGGACTACGACCCTTTCAGACTTCCGTCCTCATCTCCCCTATTGTCTCTTACTCTGTCAACCTACCGTAGTGACTGAGCTACCCGTACTCAAACTCGTTGGAGACTCTCGACCACTACCTGTCCCTTCGGACCGTACAACGTCAGGTACCCCAACGTCTCAGTCTGTACTGACTCACTGACTCGACTGACTATGGGTCTTCTTTCTTTCACCACTATTTCTAATTTCATCAACATTTACATTCACCTTTATCTTTTTATCTCTTTTTAGTTGTTTTTATTTCAACTAAAAAAACTCTACTGGTTGTTTTAACTCTTTTAAAATCTAACTAAAAAGGTACTTTTTTCGGTCTCCCTCTCTTTTTCTTACCCGAGTGTAATGATTTTATTTTTTACTTTCATGTATTCGTTTAAATATCTTTATATTTCCTAATATTTCTTTATGTTACTTATTGTTTAAGGTTTTAATACATTGAATCTACTTTACTTATTTAAGAATTTTTCAGTTTTTGAAAAGTATGACTGGGTTCTTCTTTGACTTTTAGACTTATTAGGATATTGTTAATTCCTTTAGTTCAGTCGTCAAATTACAAAAGTATGTTTATTTTGGGATCCATGTTCACCATATAATCTAAGGACACTGATAAAATTTTGAATAGTGTTTGAACAACCGACTTTTGTTGTTTTTTATAAGAGAAATGTCGAAACCTTCGGTAATTAAGTTTTAATGGAAACAATTCGACTTTAGTCCTACAGTCGTCTCGACGTAAGGTAAGTCTTCGATACCCTCTCTTAGACAAATAACGGAGAAAGTTGAAGACCTATCGACGGTCGTAAGGAAATGAATAGACGGAGGTAGAACTGTAATAGAAGAGAAGAAGTGTAAACACACATACACCTTAGAGGACGATGTAAAAAAAAAATTGTATTCCCGTAAACACTACCGTAGGTCCCTGAAATGTCTATTAGATCCTAGATAAGAGTAGAGTCCTATGAATTTGTGTTGACGTCTCTGGGAAAAAGATTGTTCCAGTGTAATTATCTAATGTCACTAATCTGGGACTATAAAATCCTTTGTGGTAAGTTGGTCTACGGAAGCGACCCCTTAATAAGGTTTATAAATTTTTTCTTAAATACGGTTAATAAGTGTTTAAGAATGGGAGAGTTTTTTGTCTTCGCCTTCCTCGTGTTAAGTAAAGTAAGATTCTCCGATCATCATGGAACTATGGTTTTGGTTTCTGTTGTTTTATTTAGATATCTGGTTGTAGTTTTATGATCACTAGACTTAGGTCGTAATATAATTTCATAATATATGTAGTACTGGTTCAACTTAATAGGATCCTTTCGTTTCAAATTGTATTTTTCATTAACTACATTATACGGTCTAGTTATCTTATATCCCGTTTTTGATGTACTAGTAGAGTTATTTACCTCTTTTTCATTTCAAAGTCGTTGGAAAGAACTGAGTTGTTTAAGTCTTGTCTTCATTGCCGAAGTTGTAATAGATGTTTTTAGGATGTGGATTGTTACATGAATTTCGAAAGAAAGATTCTAATCCTCGTTCCGTTTCTACAGAAGAGAAAGAGGTAGATGAGTTGTAACACGACCTCCGAGATCGGTTGTGTGTAGTGGTTCTTTTTCTCTATTTGCCCAGTGTTAATGATTCCTTAACATTTTAAAGGAGGTGAACATCTAATATGTTATATGACATACCTTTTAGATTCCTAATGTAATTTTTTGATGATTATAATGTTGATTGTTCAAGTCATTATAGGTTTTCAGTTAAAATGAAGATGTGTAACCATTACTTGTTAAGTTTTTCTTAAATTCTTATATTAAGGTAGATATTATCGTAGTTTTCTTTTTATAATACCTTATGTAAATCATTTTGTTTATGATTTGAACATACAACAATAACAAATCAGTGATTCAGTAATTCCTAAGAAAACGGCGGGGTTCCTGACATCGGGTCCGAGGAGTCAGGTATCCTAAAGGTTCGTTATTATGACCTCACCCAACGGTAATGGAAGAGGTCCTCTAGAAGGTCCCTAGTTTGGGTGTAAAGGACGTAACAGTCGACTAAGAAATGGCGACTCGGTGGTCCCTTCAGACGTTCTGAACATATGACATTGACTTTTTTTTTCGATTTTATTTAACTTCTACTAGATTTATTTACCTTTCTTGTAGTACAAGAATGTAGTCCTTTGAATTTTAACAATTTTTACCGTTATTATGGGTTTGTTTAGATCTGTCAGTTTATTAGGGATTATTTTAGGGTTCCTTGAAAAAAACTTCTTTATTTTTTCGTCTATAGAATTTTAAGTATGTTTTAACGTTCTCTAAGACTTATCGGTTTTGTTAGACTTTTTATTTTTAAACCTCCTGAGTGTAAAGGAATAAGTTTTTGAAAGATGTTTGGATGTCATAAATACAGTCCCACTATGACCGTATTTCTATTTGTAAGTCAAGTCAAGTCACCGAGTCAACACAGGCTGAGAAACACTGGGGTACTTAACATCGTGTGGTCCGGAGGGACAGGTAGTTAATTGTAGTCAAATTATCTTAACTCTTAGGGTTTTATTCGGGTAAATACCAGTTAACTAAAAAAGTTCTCACGGTTCTGTTAAGTTACCCCCTTATCATCATAACAGAAAAGTTATTTACCACTACCTTTTTAATTTATTAAGTAAGATTTTTCAATGGAACCTAGGAATAAATAGTGTGGTTTTCATTTTTAATTAAGTTTACCTAGTATCTGTTTACACATTTTTAATTTCGATTTTTAGAAAATCTTCTTTTGTGACTTCATCAAGAAGTATTGAAACCGAGTCCTTTACTACAAAATTAATAGTTTGTTTTTCACGTTCAGTTAATTTTAATTTTATTCCTCTCTTCCTTTTCTTTCCCCTCCTTTCTACGTCCCTCCCTCTGTCTGTCCTCTTTCTCTCCAACTTATAATTTTAAAAAAATTTTTTCGAAACATAAAGATTACTATGGTTGTTTTTTCATTTTCCTGTTGATTACTGTATCTCTTTTATATACGTTTTATATACGTATAGACGATCTTCTGAACGTAGGTCTTATATATTTCTTGTGAATGTTTAATTATTATCTTTCCTTTTATAGAGTCAACGTTTTATTCGTTTCATAAACTTTTATTTAATTAGGTTTCTTCTGTAAGTTTACCGGTATTCGTGAATTTTTCTACGAGTTGGTTTCCCATTAGTTCCCTTACGTTTATTTTGAGTCACTCTCAAGGAAATGTACGGGTGAACATACCGATAGTAATTCACTGTCACATTCACAACCACTCTTAATCTTCTTTGACCTTCGGAGTATATAACAACTATCGGAGGGTATGGAACGACAGATATTTTTTCTATGTCGGTGAAAACTTTCGTTAAGTAGTTTGACAATTTGTAACTGAATGGTATACTGTGTGGTTATGGTGGGGATCGATATATGGGTTTTCTTGACTCTTATATACAGGTGTATTTTTGAGTATATACTTTTTTTTTTAGTATCGAGATTTTAAATTTTTTATTTCATAGTTGACTATTTGTTTTATACAACATAGATATATTACGTATTTATTACAATATAGATATTTTACTTAAAGTCAGTATTTTTACTTTATGACTTTTTACGATGTTGTACGTTCTAGGAACGTTTGTAGTGTTATATTTTCTTCGTCTGTGTTTTCTGAAGTATAAAAGAACAATGTAAATACACTTTACAGATTCTTTGTGTTTAGATATCTACGTGTTTCATGCAAATTGTCAATGGTCAAATTGAGAACTTCCGTTTGTGTCCGTCTTGTAAGAAACTGTATTTAGTGTTGTCATTAAAAAAACCCTCCCACCCCCTTTCCTCCCCGAGACAGAGGATTTCGTTTCCTTTATTTTTATTGTTTACCCTGGATTAATTTAAATTTTCGAAAGTTTGTCGTTTCCTTTGGTGACTGTTTTACTTTTATGTTGTACGACTTACCCTCTTTTATAAACGTTTACAATATCGGTTATTCTCCAATTATAGGTTTTGTATTAGTAGAGTATATTGAGTTGTAGTTTTTTGTTGAGTTAAATTTTTGACCGTCTTCTTGACCTCTCTAACTTCCGCCCTCCTCTTCCCCTACTGTCTCCTACTCTACCAACCTACCCTAGTGGTTGAGTTTCCTGTACTTAAACTCATTCGAGACCCTCAACCACTACCTGTCTCTTCGGACCACACGACGTCAGGTACCCCAGACTTGACTTGACCTTTTGTAAAAAGGTTTCTTCTGTACGTCTAACAGTTACTACCGGTCACTAATATACTCATCTACGAGTTGTAGTCATTAGTAGTCCCTTAACGTTTAAATTTAGTGTTTCTGTATAATGGAGGATGAACGATTTTACCAATAGTAGTTTTTCTAATGTTTGTTATTCATGACCACCACTGTACCTCTTTTCCCTTGAAAGTCTGTAACAAATACCCTTACATTTGACCACATCGGTGACACCTTTTGTCATACCTCCAAAGAGTTTTTTGATTTTAATCTTGACGGTACACTTGGTCTTTAAGGTGAGGACCCACATATTGGGGAGTTTTTAGTGGGTACTTAAACTTTTCTATGTACATAGGATTACAAATCTAATAATAAATGTTAACGGTTCAATACCTTCGTTGAATTCACAGGTGGTTATCTACTTACCGTTTCTTCGTCATCATATATATACTACCTTATGATGAGTCAGTATTGTTTCTTACTGTGACACAGTAGACGTCGTTGTACCTACCTGAACTCCACATAATACGATTCACTTTATTGACTTTGTCTCTTTCTGTTTATGACTTACTATGGTGAATATACATCTTGGATTCTTATTTTCTTTAATCATTTATTTTGTCTTTTCGTTGTCTGAGTGTTTATATCTCCTTTTTTATCACCAATGGTCACTCCTCTCCTTTCCCTCCTCCTTGTTATTTCTTCATCCCCCAATTCTCCATGTTTGATAATTATATGACATATTTTATTCGATATCCCTATATAATTCGTTGTGTCCTTTATATCGGTTTTAAAATATCATTAAGATTTACCTCATATTGGTAATTTTAACACTTAGTAATATAACATGTGGAGATTTAATAAATGATAACGTGTAATTGAAATAAAGTTGTTGTTTCAGGTAAGACTAAAAACAGTTTTTTTTTTTTTTTGTGTTTTTTTTTGAAGAGTATCCTCCTTGTCTTACGCGGATACATAAAGTTTGACTAAGGAAAGTGGGGTGTGAACAGTCTTTGGACTTTCCTATAAAGGGGTTATAAGTGACATGCTCTTGAATAAATTACAAGGTCCTCCATTTTGAGTGTTTTTACATCCTTCGGGAGTTACTTACCCAGGGGCATAGTGAAGATAGTGAGTCTGAAGAGGTGTAACACGGAGAGTCAAGTCAAGTCAAGTCAAGTCAGCGAGTCAGCACAGGTTGAGAAACGCTGATGTACTTAGCGTAGTACGGTCCGGAGGGACAGGTAGTGGTTGAGGACCTCAAGTGAGTCTGACTGCAGGTAGCTTAGTCACTACGGTAGGTCGGTAGAGTAGGAGACAGCAGGGGAAGAGGAGGACGGGGGTTAGGGAGGGTCGTAGTTTCAGAAAAGGTTACTCAGTTGAGAAGCGGACTCCACCGGTTTCATGACCTTAAGGTCGAAATCGTAGTAAGGAAGGTTTCTTTAGGGTCCCAACTAGAGGAAGTCTTACCTGACCAACCTAGAGGAACGTCAGGTTCCCTGAGAGTTCTCAGAAGAGGTCATGGTGACACGGAGATCGTTAGGTAATTAATCTAAAGTCCAAAAGGATGAGACCGTAACCAAGGAAGTCTCCAAAGACGAGTGACCAAGAGGGACCTCTTTCTTTACACTACTGTATCCCTTTCCTGACACCACTATTCGGTTCCGGACAACCGTTGGAGATCCTCGATCCTCTCCGTTACTACCTAAGGAGGAACCGTGAAGGTCTCCTTCATCAGGACGGTTATAGAGTCAAAGTCGGAAATTCCAGTTAAAACCTGAAGACCGGAGATCTTGATATTCTATTATATGAAAACAAAGAAAAATCACACTGAACAATAAGGTCGTTTCCTTTGATTTTGTCTAGGAGAATTTGAGTCAAAGATAACGACCGAAGAAAAAGGCGGGACACATACTCAATGTGTAAGAAGAAGAAACACATAGAGTATTAGAAGGTGACTTTAGACCTGTAAAATTATATCATATACCATCGTCGAGTCCTACAACTAAGGGTGGGTAGGGGTGGTTCCCGGCTACGACAAACGAACCAGTAAAAAGATTAAATAAGTTATTGTCCTGACTTCATGGAGAAACTTCAGATAAAGGGAGAGTCACTTTTCAACGTGTAAGGACGAGTCCAGGAGAAGGAGAAAAAGGTTAAAAAAAATCAAATCGGTGGATCAGTTCAAGTCGGAGACCAAGTCGTGTCGGTGAATAGTTAGTTCCTGACACAAATAGGGGAATAGGTTAATTCCAAAAATTTAAAATGACAACACACACACACACCAAAACCTCTGACGATAGTATTAAATATATATATACGAAAACTGGTCACAACTCGGTCTCTGATTCTTTAGATTCTTTTGAAGTCTTTTGGTTCTAGTACCGTAGGTCAGGGTAGTGGCGTGCCGTTTATCTACCCCTTTGTCACCTTTATCATTGTTTGAAATCAAAAACCCCGAGGTTTTAGTGACGTGTACCACTGACGTCTTTATTTTTCTATGGACGAGGAACCTTCTTTTCGATACTGGTTGGTTCTGTCGTATAATTTTTCGTCTCTGTAATGAAAAGGTTGTTTCCAGACAGATCAGTTCCGATACCAAAAAGGTCACCAGTACATACCTACACTCTCAACCTGATATTTCTTTCGACTCATGGTTTCTTAACTACGAAAACTTAACACCATAACCTTTTCTGTGAACTCTCTAGTTGGTCAGGTAGGATTTCCTTTAGTCAGGACTTATAAGTAACCTTCCTGTCTACGACTTCGACTTCGAGGTTATGAAAGTGGTAGACTACACTTCTCGACTGAAACTACGACCCTTTCTAACTTCCACCCTTCTCTTCCCCTGCTGACGGTCCTCGGTCGCACTCCTTGAGGTGGGTACCGTTTCCAGTACTCCTTCCTCCGAAGCCGTATACGTTTCCACCCTAGCTCGGAGTCCTTTGGGACAAGGGTTCGTAGATGGGGGTTTTGGTCTCAGACGGATGAAATGACAAAATACGAGAGTGGATGTGGAGACTGAAATGCCCCCCGAGAGGGGGTAGTGGAGAGAGCCTCTTCCTCAATTGGATGTCGAAGTCAATTATTTTTAAGGACCCACACTGTTCTCACAAAGTTGAATGTTTGAGGAGACTTCCAATAGATCGGACGGACATGTCCAAGTAGGTCGGTGTACACTAATAAATTTCGGAGGGTTGACACTCTCCGTACTCCACGACATTTGAAAGATTTATGTCTAAGAAAACTCTTCAATCTTTTAACAATCATATCATATCACCCAACTAATCTTTAATATAACCAATTCCCAAAAAGTAAACAACCCGGTTATAAACGACGATTCAGAGGTATAAGAGACGGGAATATTACTTATATTGATCGTATATCTTCTTTATTCATAATCGGAAATTCTAATTAGTACAATTGGAATCCGATTCATTAAAGGAAAGAATTAACATTGGGTGATATGGGAGTGGGATATCCTTACGTTGAAATAGAACATGGAAGCCTCCCACCACGGACCAAATTCTTTTTAGTGGGGACCTTTTATTCAAAGACCAACTGACTGGTAATAGTCTTTCTTTCCTAGTATTTTACAGTCGTCCGGAGTATCGGTCTTCTACTACATCTTGGGGATTCTGGAAAAACATATGTAAATATACTTCGTGGACTAAAACTATTTCCAGTCCTGACGACTGGGTGTGCACTGAAATTTTAAAGGTAAACAGAGATATACATTGTTTTCCATATATTCGTTTGGACTTTTATTTCTTTTGCCTAGTCAAAGACCTTTCTGACAAAGGGGGCACAGTAAGAAAGAACAAGAGGCAAAAAGACCGACCTAAGGGTAGACCTCGTACCCACGAGTAGTTCGGACGACTAAAACGGGACCGAAAATTCAAGGTACGCTCTCCCTCGGGTTCCGCCCCGTGGGAGGCTATAAGTTCACCCGCGGCCACCGGATGCACACACCACGTTCGAAGAACAGAGCTTCGAAATAACCATAGGGTGTATATGGTTCAATAAGTCGAAGAAAAAGAGGTGATTAAAAGGATGATGTGATAAGGGAAGATTAGAGGGAGATATAGAAATTAATTCGTCAATTAAGGATTCTGTGACTGAGGTAGGGACGAAGCTTAATGGGACCTAGGTGGCCCCGACCTGGGACCGTCTGCTGTCTCCTACTCTACCAACCTATAATAGTAGTTGAGTTACCTGTACTCAAACTCATCTGAGGCCCTCAACCACAACCTGTCCTTCCGGACCATACGATGTCAGGTACCCCATCGTTTCTCAGTCTGTGTTGACTCGCTGACTTAACTTAACTTGACTTGACTTCGGTCTCTGCTCATCGACCCTTCACGTGCGTACGTATGATTCAACGAAGTCGGTACGGGTTGAGATTGGGATACCGGACATCGGGGGGTCCGAGGAGACAGGTACCCTAACGGAAGAGGTCCACCAGAAGAGTTAGGTCCCTAGTTTCGACGTAGAGGACACAGGGTGTGTAACGCCCGCTAGGAAATGGTGAACTCGGTGGCAGATTTATAAAGGGTGAAATAGGATTTACAAGAATACTCTAAAAAAAATTAAGTTTCTATAAGGACTTTAGTTCTGTCTGACATATCTGTAATAGATAGATAATAACGAAATTGTGAACACCCGTGTACTCCAGATCGTTCTTGTTGTCTTTATTATTGTCGTCTTATTATTATTATTATTATTGTCGATTGTAAAGGACTTGTAAATGATGTACAATCTGTAAAATGATATACCCATATGCAGTACACTATTCGAAGTAGATTCATGATATGTATACAATAACAAATTAAAAATATCGTTTGAACACCTTATGAGAATCATGTAGGAAAATCATATGGGAAAACTGATTCATTTTACCCTAGTGATACAAACCTTATTAATTGTGATTGACGTGTACACACGTACTAGAGTGAGTAAACACAGACTGAGAAGTGTTAGTATACCTGACATCGGATAGTCCGAGGAGACAGGTACCCCAAAAAGGTCCGTTCTTATAACCTCACCCAACAGTAAAGAAGGAGGTCCCCTAGAGAGACTAGGTTCCTAACTTGGGCACAGAGGACACCGAGAACGTGACCGTCCATCAAAGAAATGGTGACTCGGTGGTCCCTCCGGGAATTAAGATTTATATCATTGTCTATTTTTGTTTCAGTTTACCGATTGTTTCCAACTAAAATGAGTATTTACAACTAAAACGAGTACATTTAGATTTCATCTATCCTATCAGTAGAAGATATTACATCGATTTGGTAGACTTTTGCACTCGAGAGGTTCCTGAGGCGTCCTTTTTTCACTCCCTTTCCATACGAATTTATGGAATAGGATTTCATTATATGAATTAAACTCAGTGTTAGATAGTTGATCTTGATTTGATACCGGAGGTTTAGTTTAAAACTCTCTCCGAACCTTAACATCTGTTTATTGACATTATAACATATTCGTGTTTTAGGAACGGTGTTCAGTAGTGTCTAGTAAACTAGGAAAAAGGGGATTTATATCTTGTATGAGGACTTCTTTTTGTTAACTTTCAGGGTAGTTCAGGTCTTAGAGATCTACAAAAATTGTCAGATAGTTAGTCCGGACTTATTCCAAAACAGATTTCTGTACTTAATGTTTCTGTTCAGTAGAGGACTTAGTGGGTGGGTCTGTGTATGACCATATCCCTTTTTAGTTGATGTTTACCCCTCTTGTCCTCCCTGTGTGATCAATGACCAAAAGAGACACTTGAAGAGGATGGAAATCCACGCCTACCGAGGACCTAATCAGAGAGTATAACGAAAGACACTCTTCAATACAGAAAGTAATAGGAAGAACCAGTGTAGAGTCTACCCCACTTAGCGGATGAGACTTCCCATGTTGTCGAAAGAGTCACATAAAGAACGAACGATTTCTAACCTTAAGTTCACATATAAATTCAGAACTTACGAGTTTCATTGAAGTCTGATTCTATGAGAACATTATGGAAAGGTACTTTGAAAGTCGACAACTAGATAAAGAAGAGAGTCAAGATTCATAGTCATTAGTGTACATTTTCAGCAAACCTCAGTATATATCACAAGTCTAGACGAAAAAAAAAGAAAGAAGGTTAGAGAGAATGAGATGGTTAGATTACCTTCAATGATACTTCGATAGGTGTTGTCATCCACCCTTCGGGTATGTGAATTAGATTGGAGACAGGATTCAGTAGTAGAAAAATTTTTATATATATTTAAATAAATAAAATGAACCTCCAATTAATGAAATGTTGTAAGATAACCAAAACGGTATGTAGTTGTACTTAGGCGGTGTCCATATGTGTACAAGGGGTAGGACTTGTGAGGAGGGAGAAGGGAGGGGTATGGTAGGGAGACCCAGTAGAGTCACGTGGTCGGGGTTCGTAGGTCATAGTACGTAGTTTGGACCTGACCTCTAAGTAAAGTATATACTATAATATATACAAAGTTACAGTAAGAGGGTTTAGTAGGGTGGGAGAGGGAGATGGTGTCTCAGGTTTTCTGACAAGATATGTAGACACAGAGAAAACGACAGAGTGTATGTCCCAATAGTAATGGTAGAAAGAATTGAGGTATATATACGTAATCATATGACATAACCACAGAATGAAAGACCGAATGAAGTGAGACATATTATCCGAGGTCAAAGTAGGTGGAGTAATCTTGACTAAGTTTACATAAGAAAAATTACCGACTCATTATGAGGTAACACATATACATGGTGTCGAAAGAATAGGTAAGTAGACGACTACCTGTAGATCCAACAAAGGTACAGGACCGATAATATTTGTCACGACGCTACTTGTAACCCCATGTA
>SJYO01007492.1:33013515-33051034 GCA_006410555.1 Capra ibex
ACATAACCAAAACGGTATGTAGTTGTACTTAGGCGGTGTCCATATGTGTACAAGGGGTAGGACTTGTGAGGAGGGAGAAGGGAGGGGTATGGTAGGGAGACCCAGTAGAGTCACGTGGTCGGGGTTCGTAGGTCATAGTACGTAGTTTGGACCTGACCTCTAAGTAAAGTATATACTATAATATATACAAAGTTACAGTAAGAGGGTTTAGTAGGGTGGGAGAGGGAGATGGTGTCTCAGGTTTTCTGACAAGATATGTAGACACAGAAAAAACGACAGAGTGTATGTCCCAATAGTAATGGTAGAAAGAATTGAGGTATATATACGCAATCATATGACATAACCACAGAATGAAAGACCGAATGAAGTGAGACATATTATCCGAGGTCAAAGTAGGTGGAGTAATCTTGACTAAGTTTACATAAGAAAAATTACCGACTCATTATGAGGTAACACATATACATGGTGTCGAAAGAATAGGTAAGTAGACGACTACCTGTAGATCCAACGAAGGTACAGGACCGATAATATTTGTCACGACGCTACTTGTAACCCCATGTGCACAGAGAAAGTTAAGACCAAAGGAATCACACATACGGGTCGTCACCCTAACGACCCAGTATTCCGTCAAGATAAAGGTCAAAAGATACCTTAGAGGTGTGACAAGAGGTATCACCGACAGGATCAAACGTAAGGATGGTTGTCACATTCTCCCAAGGGAAAAGAGGTGTGGGAGGGGTCGTAAATAACGAACATCTGAAAACCTACCGTCGGTAAGACTGACCGCACTTTACCATGGAGTAACACCAAAACTAAATGTAAAGAGACTATTAGTCACTACAACTCGTAGAAAATTACGTAAACAATCGCTAGACATACAGAAGATACCTCTTTACAGATAAATCAAGAAACCGGGAAAAAAACTAACCCAGTAAATAAAAAGACCTTAACTCGACGTCCTCAACGAACATATAAAAACTCTAATCAACAAACAGTCAACGAAGTCGATTGAGTAGTAGAAGTTGATTCTCCAAACCCGGAAACAGAGTTTCGGAAAAAATTAAAGGACAAAACAAAATGATAAACCCCAATGTCTTCGTCTGTCTAAAAGGTTGCGGATTTTCAAAACTTGAGAAGTAAGAGAAAATAAACCGGAACTTTTGGTCGATGAAACGACTTTCACTTTCACTTCATCGAGTCAGCACAGACTGAGAAACGTTGTGCCACCTGACATCGGATGGTCCCAGGAGAGAAGTACCCTAAGAGGTCCGTTCTTATGACCTCACCCAACGGTAAAGGAAGAGGTCCCCTAGAAGGGTTTGGTCCCTAGTTTGGACCCAGAGGGTGTAAAGTCCGTATGTGAAATTGGAGACTCGGTGGTCCCTTCGGGGATGAAACAACTTGAGAAAAAAAGATATCCCATTGAAAGGTTTGTGTCATCTCATGTTGGTTGTGTGTTTTAGTTATGAGACAAAAAGGGGATTTCGACAATTCAATCACCTGTGTGTCAAACGGAAGGTTCAATATTGTCCCTTTACGAAACTATGATGTTTGAATCTGACGGTTAAAAAGGGTTAGAGATTGTCAAAAGTATACACCAGTGATTTACTCCGGTATAAATTCCAAAAAGAATATATAGTTAAAGACATAAATAGTCGTATTAATCAGAATTAAAGAAGATAGAGATATTTGGGTCATCGAATCATTTCTAAATAGGTAAAGAGTAGATTCTTGGTTACACACAGTCGTCATGGAAAATTTATACGATTACCTTGTGTACCGGAGGTTCTAGATATTCTCCCCTTTCTCTTACTATGAGAATTAACGAAAAAGAGACTTCACTATTCAAAGTGAAAACGAGTGTCAGTTCTTCCGTCTTCATTAGTATATTAGAAAATCACGTACCCTTCGACCTGTTACGTCCCCCCATATACCTTATGACCTGACCTTATATTAACATAACACCGAATCTTAATCTTTCATTTTGGTTATATAAACTAAGTTTCGGATAAAAGAAAGGTAGTTCGATATGAATGAAAGTAAACATAAATTGGAAGAAGGAGAGATAAGGACCATCATTCTTATAATTTTTATGAATTTTTCGTTAAACTTGATAATATGACTATGTTTTATTTAAAACAAACGGAAGTTAAAATTTAGGTCGTTGTTTGCAAAGATCTAAATGTACGTACTCATACGAGATTAATCAGTAGACTTCATTAAATCAAATATGACAAAATATAGGACCTGATTTTAAGTCAGTAAGGTCGTTTGTTAAATCCTCCCCCTTTTTTTTTTTTCGTGACTATCTTGACGGATTTCGTGTTCACCTAACTTTAGTCGTTCTATACTATTTAACCTACTTAAACCTTCTTTTTACAACCTCCGTCTTTTACATTACGTAAAGTTACCTTTGGCATTTTAGAGGAACTCTCAGAAGTAAAGTCTGAGTATTCACCTAAATCTCTTTCTGTTTCATGTATTACCTCTATTTTATTGATTTCTAACATATTTAGACTAGTGTCCGTGAACCTATATTATTACTTGGAGTTTATTAATTAGGACACTGGAATATAAGACTTAACTTTTATCGTCAAAACAAGAGTCTTTACAGAAAATATATTGTCGACCGTGAAACACTTTTTATAGACTTAAACGAAGAAGTATTGACGTAGATATATTTAAAACAACTTTATTGACGTTAACAGGGTAGAAAGTCGATATGAATATTGTCTTCCAATTCTTTTGTGATCGTGTATGAACATCCCAACGTTACAGACGAACCACACGGTATAGGGAAGTCATATTTAGTTCTTTAAAGACAAATTAAAGTTTATTACCTTTTTGAGTTTTATGTTCTATCTTATTCATAAGGACTTTGTAGTATAGAGAAATTTTATAGACTATACGTCATAAAGTACTTCTTTTTTATTTTATAAACCAATCCGTTAAATCTTATTTTTGATCTTCCCTATTGTCCAAATTAAATACATTTTGTATATAAATAATGTTCAATTATTGATCTTTCTCCTTAAAACCTATTACAAATGTTGTTTTTACTAGTCATCAATTCGACAGTACACATTAAGCTAACTAAATAAACGATTATTTTAACTTTGTTATATCATATATAGGAATTCGTATACAATATTGGTATCAGAATGTCTTTAAGGTGACTGTATATATTATAGTAGAAATGGTGATTGTGTGATCGAAGTACTCCTATCTCAAAATATACGGAATAAATGAGAATAAATGAGGACTTATGGATCTCGACAATTGTTATATATACATTATTATTAGATTTCACATCAATTTTTTTTGATTTACATTATTTTACGAGAGATTTAAAGTTTTGGACAACCTCCACACCCTTCTGCCTCAATTTCATAAACCTACCACTAGGTCAGTAAGACAAACATTTCACGGGTCCCCCTTTCCTTCTTATGAGTACTAGACTAGATTAGGGGTACAGTTTACCTTGAGGTTTTTTTTTTAATTTTTTCTGTTTACTATAAAAGATCCTCCTTCTCTAGAATAGATAGTTTACGGGAATCGTCCTACTACGGACCGATTTCCTAACGAGCATAATTTATTTGAGTCTTAGATATTCCAATGTGAGAGACCTCTTTCAGTATCTTTGATATGTTGAAAGACTTTTTCTTTTGTCTTTATAAAGTATTACATTTATTTGTGAACGGAGACACACTTCATTTGACTATTTTGAGTATCTCTAGAGTAGATGAAACGACCCGGTATCTACGTTCAAGAAGTTCCCTTCTTTTGTGGACCTTTCGGTACAGACTACAGGGTCTGGATAGGGACGGAGTAAACTTGGAGTGTTAATAACCATAGGAACCTTAATAATCATTGCAAATTTAACCAGATAACTACTGTCTTTGTTATACTGTAAATTGAATATATTAGTATATAATAAATTTAATCTTGTACAACTTCTAACTTTCCGTTATAATCATTATTAATATGGTTCTGTCGTCCATGATTATCTCTGAAATATCTCGTTATTCATGTACCAGTACCATGTTTGTTGGTACCCAGTAAGTAAGTCATGAGATAAACAAATAGACCATTTATAAAATGTTCAAAACCGATGAACTTTATAGTGTCACTCTTTCATTTGTCCCTTTATACCGGGATACATCCTCAATTTTATGAGTCGTATATATTTTATACTTAATAAGACCGACCGGAATGTCATTGTTATATTCCTAATCTTTTTAGTATCATACTGTATTAATACACAGTAAAGATTAATTTGTAATTTTTTAGTATATAATAGGAATACCTATCAAACGTATGGGTGTAAGATAAATAGGTAAACGTATGAACAACGGTACATTAAACGGAACGAGTCTATTTATATTTGAAGTAAATATATAAATAAACTCTAGAGAATTCTCATGAGGTACACCTATACTATTCGACGGTTTACAATTCCTTCTGTGTCTCTGTCTTTTAGGTAGTAAAAGTTATTTAAGTATAAAACCGTTCCCCTTCTAACGAGTTTTGTTGGTGTTATTTTTCATGTTTATCTCACAATACCTTACATATTCTACTTCCGTAATTAACAATAATAAGTCCTGTTGTTTTTGAATCACATTTTTTGTTTACATTAATTCCATGACGTCTTGTTCACCTAAAGTTTTCCGTTTTTACCTGTATAAAAGTCAACCTCCTTTTTTGTAAAATTCGTGTCCTTTTTACAATATAAGAACCTTAACATTCATCGTGAAATATACATTGATCTTGTATCTGGGCCATTCTTCTTATTCATGACTCTATCGTCTCTTAGAGACCCTTATGTAGGAGTGTCCAATTTTATTTTGATATAGTTCTTTCTATTGTTCGACCTGTTCTCTACGATGTTCTTCGTTATAATCTGTCTTATTCTTAAAGTTAAGTAACTTGAATGGTTTTTTCCCCCTTATTTTTGTCATATTTTATTTTATTCTTACTCTTTTTTCTCATTATTTCAAATCTTCACTTTTAGAATACATCCACCTACTATGTTTATCATTTTACCTACAATGATTTCTTATCAAGTACTCGAACTTCTAGTCTGACTTGTTAAAAGACTTTCTTAAGACCCTTCCTACTTCTTTATATTTTAATTTTTCTTTACCTTTCTATATCTCTTCATTTTCACGACTCCATTGACCAAAGGATCTTCTACTCTTTTTCTTTTTACCTCTCGTCTTTTATATACTTGTTTATTTACATTCTATACGATTCATCTTCCCTCTTTCTCATTTTATACGTATATTGGTACAAATGAAAATTAAAGTATATATACGAACACACACACACACACATATATATATATATTGGTATAATATCATTTTAAATTCCCGTTTTCAGTCTGTTGAAATTTTTGAAGATTTCCTTGTTCTTATTTTACTGTAGTGTGACGAATCGTCGTTGTGACTTACGTTCTTCTGTTACCTCACTATCAAACTTTCATGTCCGTATTGAGTCTCTATGTCCAAGTCAAGGTCTGGTGGTACTATTTCGTCCGTAGTGTTATTTCACTCTGTGTGGTTCAAAACCAAAGGGTCACGTATATTTTAATATAAATGTGATATCATATCAGATAATTCACACGTTTTCATAGTACAACTTTTTACATATATAGAATCAATTTTCATGAAATAATGATTTTTGACGATTGGTAATAGACTCTAAAGTCGTTCAGTGTCCCCTAGAACGGGACTGCAACTACCGACAACCGACCTCCCACCACCAACGATTTCCAGTCACACCGACACCGTTAATTTTATTCTACCATTACTTTAAATGGAGAAGTTAGATGAGAAGGAAAGTGTTTGTTAAAGAGATATTGTATAAAAGGGTGCTAGACACACGAGTCAATGAATCAATACAGGCTGAGAAACGTTGGGATACTTAACATCGGACGGTCCAAGGAGACAGGTATTCCTAAGAGGTATGTTCTTATGACTTCACCACAACGATACGGGAGGAGGTCCCCTAGAAAGGTTGGGTCCCTAGCTTGTGTCCAGAGGGCGTAACGTCCTCCTACGAAATACAGACTCGGTGGGTGTCATCTTGAAAGTTTTAACTTCAGTTAGGAGACTTTGGGACGACGACGTAATCGGTGATTCAAATACATTATAAGATTTAGGAAAAACCAGTAAAGGTGGTAGAAGTGTCGTAGAAGTGGTCCACATCTAAGGTGGAGTTATTTAGTGAAACGAGTAGACATTCTTCGTTAAGGAGTAAACAAGTTCAAAATACCATTCTAACTTCGTCAAGTCACTCTAGTAATCAGAGGTGAATATTAAGAAAACGATAAAGGTGTTTTAGGCGTCAATGAAAGAAGGGACTTCAGAATTTGGGAAGTTTCAGTAGCTCCTCCCAACCTTAGTTGAAGAAAGTTTACGGATAATTACAACCATAAAACTGGAGGAGGGTATTTAGTATTCACAGGAATTCTCGTAGATCTTACCACTTAGGAAAGGTCCTCCAAAAGTTAAATGAAACTTTTCTAGTCAGTCTCCTTAACGATTGGTCACATCGATATCGGAATGTTTTACATAAAGACTTTTATTCTGAACTTTCAGTTTTAATGAAGAACTATTTACCTGGTGTCTTATAATACCGTAGTCTCACTGTGATTAGAGTGACATGTAGAGTTAGTCTTGATAACGTACTGGTCGACGTGACAGTTACTCATCATTTTAAAACTTTCGTTAGAAAAAAGGAAAAATTCGTCATCCAGATTTGTCATCTGAATTATAAGTCCTTTTGTACAATAACAGTAGATTCGAAATAACAAGATCATTTTCTTGTGTCTCTACTGAATTCCAACGTTGAGATTCTTAGGATCCTAAAAATCCTACCATTTACTCGTAACCGAAGATGAATTTCAGGGATTGATACAACCGGTTATTATTTTCTCATTAGGACTGGAAACTTAGATTTGTAACTGAAAAGGAGCGGTTGATGATTTCAGAAGTTCCCGTAGGAAAAGGTTATATTCCGACAAAACAGACGTAATCTTTAGACAACAAATCACATCTGTGAAAGTGATTAATGGAACCTTTCTAGAAGACCTATTGAACAATGTCGAAGATGTAGTCGTGAACCGCGAAGTAGAAGCTGAATTTAAAATGTCTCTACCGAAGAAAGGAAGTCGGAGTATTTGGTTTGACACGATCGAAGTTTGAAAAGAGGACGTCGAAGGAGTGGAGAGAATAGTACGTGTCCTAACTTCTCTCAATCTCAGAACGAGACCTAATTCGAAACCGAATTCCCTTACAACAATAACTGAACTAAAAGATAGGTCTGGTGATTTTGAAAGATTGATAGTCATCATTCCTACAAAGTGAAAGAATAATAAGTACACAAGTGACCTCATCGTAAAAACCACCACCACCACAAAATCAACAACTCAGCACAGGCTGAGAAACTCTGGGGTACTTGACATCGGGTGATCCGAGGAGACAGGTACCCTAAGAGGTTCGTTCTTATGACCTCACCCAACGGTAAAGGAAGAGGTCGTCGTAAAAATTAAAGGAAGTTTTTACGTAGGAAACGTAAATGTTAAACCGATTGACCATGTTTTACGGGTCGTTTTGAACGGTAAGAGTTATTCGAATTAGTAAAGATCAAAATTTAAAAAAATTGACTTTATATTAACTAAATGTTACAACATAATCAAAGACGACACATCGTTTCAATAAGTCTATGACGACGATTCAACGAAGTCAGTACAGACTGAGAAACACCGGGGTACCTAGTATCGGGTGGTGTGAGAAGAGAGGTACGTTAAGAGGTCCGTTCTTATGACCTCACTCAACGGTAAAGGAAGAGGGCCCCTAGAAGGGATGGGTCCCTAACTTGGATGTCAAGAATACAGAGGACGTGACCGTCTGTCCAAGAAATGGTGATCATGGTAGACCTTTCGGGGTGTCTATAGAAAAAGTATAAGACAAATTTTGATTAATCTCATATGAACGAAATGTTACAACACGAAGACGATATGTCGTTTCGTTTTGACGAGACCTATACACGTATAACGGAGAAAAAACCTATTGTGTATATACATCTTAGATATTTTTACCGTATGTACTAGAATAAACGTTTCGTCTTTATCTGTGTCTACATGTCTTGTTTGTATACCTATGGTTTCCCCTTTACCCCCGACCCCAATTAACCCTCTAACTCTAACTATATATATGTGAGAACTATGATACATGTTTTATCTCTTGATTACTCTTGGATGACAAGGGATCGTGTCCCTTGAGATGAGTTACGAGACACCACTGGATTTAGTAAGGATCGATAACTAAATATCAATCTCTACACACTTAGAAGGAAATGAACTTGTAAATCTCCGGTGACATCCCAATAATTAACCGGATTAAAGTGATAAAAACACAGAGTTCTTTATTCCCTTCGAGTTTCTCTCCACCTCTGTGCCCACTTGCCAACCACCCACCTCCTCAGTCTTACGTATACTGTCGATAACTAATTCAATCAGTAAAAATACCCGTACCAAACACCACAGGGTTTCGTTAATGTTATCGTTCTAGTTTATATTAATGTCTAGTGGTATTGTTTAAATTATTAATGTTTCAAACTTTATGACGTTCTTAATGGTTTTACACTTCGTCTGTGTTTCTCTCGTTTACACCAATCTTTTTGGCACAAATCCTCTGAACGAACTACATCAAAACGGTATTTAGAAGTCAACCATTTTTACGTGTAAGTGTTTCACCCCCTTTTTTGTTTTGTTTTGTTGTTGACTCCATACGAACATATCTTTCTTTTATTAGAATTTGTATCTGAATCTTTAAATCAGTTGAATAACAAGTTTACACTCCATTTTTTAATCACAGATCCTATTTTCCACTTTCCAAAAGATGATATCGGAGTCCATTATTTATGAAGACTTCTTTTCACTCCACGTTGTTCAATTCTTTATTTAGTTCCTCTACGACGTTTTCTATACCTTTCATTCCAGTTGTTTATTGTTCTAAACATCAACGAATTTTTTTCTAAAGTTTTAATTTTAATTTGTTTTTACTACGTTGATTTTGGATCCGTTATAATCCTGACCTAGGACCTGTTTAGTTTTTGTAATGTGTTGACAATTTTGTACTTATACCAAGTGTCTATTTAATTATCCTAACATACTCTCAATTTCACAATCCGTGAGTCAGGACGTTCTGAGAAACGTTGGGATACCTGCCAGGCGGTCCAAGGAGACAGGTACCTTATGAGGTCCGTTTTTATGACCTTACCCAATGGTAAAGGAAGAGGTCCCCTAGAAGGACTGACCTCCCTGACTTGGACCCAAAGAGTGTGACGTCCGTCTAAAAAAATGGTAGACTTGGTGGTCATACCATACTTACAATTAATTTAAGGACAAAACTATTGACACGATACTAATATATTCTACCATTGTAGACCCCTTGTCCACTTCCCATAAATCCTAATTGAACATTATATACACGGAAAAGACGTTAAACTTTAATAAAGTTTTATTATTCAGTTTCCTTTCCTTTTTATATCTATGAATGATACTTTTTTGTTCTTTCATTTGTTCTAATCTTGACCTTTTTTCATCTTCGATCTTTATCCGGGTCAATAGAGTTATTTATATCATTTTTATTTACCTGATGTCTTGACCTGGTCGTTAAAGGATAAAAGTAATATATATATATATATATATATATATATATATATACATATATATTTAAGTTTTACTTTCCTACTTTTTCATATATACCTTTTAAATTTGATTTTATATCAACTCGTATATATGATTGTAGTCTGTTGTTTTATACTTCTTTTTTTGTAATAATCCTTGTCTCTTCCATTTATCTATTATTATTTTCCAAGTTGAATGGTTTTTACACATAGTTAATATTAGTCCATCCATGAATTATTTTATTGGAGTTTTACTCCTTTTGTTTTAAACTATCTTAATTCCTCTTCGTTTAAGTGTTAATATCACCTTCTAAAGTTATATAGAGAAAGTTAAGAACCAATTCATCTGTTTTCTTTTTAGTCGTCTGTCTTCATTAACCTATTATTTTTATCTTATAAACCTATTGATACGTTTCAAACTAAGTTACCTGAATTGTTAAACAGTATTGATGAAAAAAAAAATGTTTATAGTTTCTCATCCATATTCGACCCTAACTTTTTCCAAGAAGAATACTTTTAGTACTTTCAATTTTCTGCGACGAAGGACACCCTAACGTTTTCGTGAGGAGAGTGAGTCATGAGGGTCTTAACGAGTAGAAAGTAAAATCTCCTTTACTTAATTGATCACGTCTTTCCACACGTAGTGTTTGTGTTACCATAATGGACTATAATTGATTTATCATCTTTCTTTGACAGTTTGAAGGATTAGAAAGTTTGATTCCAAATAACTTGAGTATGAACTTATACCAGTCTCTTTCTTTAATATGGTTAGTAAGACTTTCCTTTAGAAATATCACTTCTTTCCTCTTTGTGACGAGTCATCTTTTCATAAAGAGTAGGATATAGTGAAACTGATATATAAACTTATATAATAACATATCTTTAACCATCTTACCAAATTCTATTAGGATTTATATTTTTACGTTATTAACGTTTCGTTGTCTTTTATGAATCAATTTTTTTATTTTCACTAGAAATTATGACTTAACTATTTTAGAATACGTTTTTTTATTATGATTTGACAACTTCATTGTAGTCATATTAAAGATCGACTAATTTTAACTGGTTAAACAATTTCGTTCATATTCCATTAACAGACACTAAATTTAAATTTTTATATCCCTCTTTACAATAAAAAATGAGATTAAGGCTACAAAAATCTATTCATATTACTAAAATCTATTCATTCTATGAGAAATTGAGAGTACCGAAAAAAATTTGTAGTCCTTATAATCTTATTTATCCTTTATTAATTATCTTAAAATATGTTTTACCCACCAGGGTGTTATAAACCTTACTGTCTCCCTCACTGTCTAAAATAATCCGGAGTACCTAAGTCTATCGAATTAGATTATGTTGGTATAAGGCTACGTATACTAAAATTAATAAAGTATCACTATGTAAATACCAGGAGTCCTCCGTAGTACCACTTTATCTTTTCGGTAATCTGAAACTTAGTCCTTTGTCGGACCCTTGTCGTTTCGAGACCGTGAATACCTAATAAACTGGAACTCATTTGATAGAATCAAGAAATTTGAGTGAAAGGAGTAGATATTTTCCCTTTGTTATTTAATTTAATTTACAATGTTACACTGTAATAGACCCTACCAATTGTGTAAAATTAGAAGTACTAGGCGACTACTACCGATGTTTTTCATAAGTGAACTCTTCCTTCAGTTAGTCTTAAGTCGTATTAAATATTGACTGTAAAAGGTTCCCAATTTTGAGGGAACAGAGATTGTCTTATATACAAGGTTTTGAAGTATAAGGGAGGAAAAGTGTAAGAATAGAATGGAAGAAAAGTGTATAGATTATATTTGACACTTATGATCAGTCGAGTTAAATTTTATAGTTACAACTAAAGTCTAAATTTTCTTATTCAATTTAACAAAGTTGTATAATTAAAAACGAAGGAGGGACGTCGACTCATGGTACTATTTTTTTACTTTTTTTTGTACATTTCTGTTACTCTTTCTTTCTTTCTTTTATCGTCACTGTATAATTTTTTTAACCTTCGTCCTTTCGTCTACTTATTTTCCATTACCTGTTATTTATAATATTTCAAATTTAAATGACGTTCCTTTGTTCTTCTTTCGACTAAGTGTTATGTCTTGTGATTTTTCCGTCTCTTAACCTTTGTACTGAATTTATTAACAAAATTTCCGTATTAATACAGTTGTCTTGAAAACCGTTGGTATACATTGGTTCACTGAGAAGGTAGGGAAACATCCTCTACCCTCTAATTTCTAAGTAAAACGTCTTTTCAATTTGATCTCTCTAAGATATAAGTCCCTGTATTTATGTCGATTCCTAAGGTCCCATGGACTGACTTTTTAACCCCTTACTTCCAGTAGTATAGTTCAAAACGTCTCTTGAGTCACGAGATACCACTGGATTTACCCTTCCTTTAGGTTGTTTCTCCCCGATATACACATTCATACCGACTAAATGATACGACATGTCGTCTTTAACTGTGTCTTCACATTTCTTTGATATAAGGTTATTTTTTGTAGTTTAGATACACTATAGTCATATGATTCTATTCCTCTTATTCAACGTAGATAATTGATTTAACGTAGATAATTGATCCTTGACAAGAACACATAAAATCACACCTAAAATCTTAAAACTAATGTATTAAATTTTTTATCTCAATCTTCCTTTTTGAGTCATTTATAAGGTATTTTCTCCCTTTTAATTCTTTCCTCCTTTATCCAATATTTTTCATCCTTTCATTCTCCTGGTCAGGTTCTCCAGACAGACTTATTATCCCTAAGATCTTTCTATTTTACCTACTTTATTTATGTTCTTTTTACGCAGTCTTTCTACCATCTGATCCTTAGATTCTCTCATGGTGGGTATAGGAGTTAGAAAGTGTCCCTTTAGTTTATTTATTGATGTCTTACCGATTTTGTCGAAATATGTTCGAGACCTTTACTCAATTATTAAATGTCGTTACTTCATTCGTAAGTTAAGTCTTTTTCGGTGTAAGTTTTCTCAGTCTATAAAGTTCCCTAGTAAATCTACATCTTTGTATACCGTCTTTTATATAAAATAATCTTTCTACTATGAATAATTATAAATTACTTTTATACATAATCATTTAACTGTCTTTTCATTCTGTAAAGTATTGTAGAAATAAACGTCGAGGGATAAGTCAGATTAGTGTGTCTGTGTCGTAACAGATTAAGTTACTTTGGTTCGGTACAGCACACCCCGATGAGTTCTACCCGCCCTATACCACCTCTCCAGACTATCTTACACCAGGTGGCCTCTTCCCTTACCGTTTGGTGAAGCCATAAGAACGGAACTTTTGGGGTACTTGTCATACTTTTCCGTTTTACTATCCTATGACTTTGTCCTTGAGTGGTCCAGTCATCCACGGGTTATACGATGACCTCTAGTCACCTCTTTATTGAGATCTTTCTTACTTGCCTACCTCGGTTTCGTTTTTGTTATAGGTCAACAAACACTGACCACTATCTTCGTTCTAAGTTTCGACATTTCTCGTTATAACGTTATAACGTATCCTTGTACTTTGTTCCGTTTAACTTTCATCAGTTTGTCCTCTACCGTTCTCACTTGCAGTCGCTTGATTTTACCTGACCTTACCCACTTAAATTGAGTCTACTGGTAATATAGATGATGACACCCGTCCTTAGGGAATCTTCTTTACCTCATCGGTAGTGCCAGTTCTTCTCAGGCTTTACGATATGAACCTACGTCAGAGTTTTTACTGTCTTACTAGAGACAAGTAAAGGTTCCGTTTGGTAAGTTATAGTGTCATTAGGTTCCGATACGGGGTTGGTCATTGTGACTTCTTCGACTTCAACTTACCAANCGTTCTCACTTGCAGTCGCTTGATTTTACCTGACCTTACCCACTTAAATTGAGTCTACTGGTAATATAGATGATGACACCCGTCCTTAGGGAATCTTCTTTACCTCATCGGTAGTACCAGTTCTTCTCAGGCTTTACGATATGAACCTACGTCAGAGTTTTTACTGTCTTACTAGAGACAAGTAAAGGTTCCGTTTGGTAAGTTATAGTGTCATTAGGTTCCGATACGGGGTTGGTCATTGTGACTTCTTCGACTTCAACTTACCAAGATACTTCTGGATGTTCTGGAAAATCTTGATTGTGGGTCTTTTCTACAGGAAAAGTAATATCCGCTGACCTTACGTTTTCATGCTTCAGTTCTTTATGGACCCCATTGTCCGTTTAAACCGGAACCTTATGCCTTGTTTCGTCCCGTTTCTGATTATCTCAAAAAGGTTCCCTTGCGTGACCACTATCGTTTGTGGGAGAAGGTTGTTGTGCACTCTTCTAAGATGTGTACCTGTAGTGGTCTACCAGTTGTGACTTTAGTCTCACTATTATAAGAAACGTCGGTTTCTACTTCTTCGAGATATATCAGTCGTTTTTGTTCTGGTCCTCGACTGACACCGAGTCTAGTACTTGAGGAATAACGGTTTAAGTCTGAATTTAACTTCTTTCACCCCTTTTGGTGATCTGGTAAGTCCATACTGATACTGGATTTAGTTTAGGGAATACTAATATGTCACCTTCACTCTTTATCTAAATTCCCTGATCTAAACTATCTATCTCACGGACTACTTGATACCTGTCTCCAAGCACTGTAACATGTCCTCTGTCCCTAGTTCTGGTAGGGGTACCTTTTCTTTACGTTTTTTCGTTTTACCGACAGACTCCTGTGGAATGGTTATAGGCACTTTTATTCCCTTCACTTTTCGTTTCCTCTTTTCCTTTATATTCGTAGACTTACGTCTCTAGGTTTCTTATCGTTCCTCTCTATTCTTTCGGAAGGAAGGAGTCGTTAGTTACGTTTCTTTATCTCCTTTTGTTATCTTACCCTTTCTGATCTCTAGAGAAGTTCTTTTAATCTCTATAGTTCCCTTGTAAAGTACGTTTCTATCCAAACTATTTTCTGTCTTTACCATACCTGGATTGTCTTCGTCTTCTATAATTCTTCTCCGCCGTTCTTATGTGCCTTGACATGTTTTTTCTAGAAGTGTTGGACCTATTAGTGCTACCACACTAGTGAGTAGATCTCGGTCTGTAGGACCTTACACTTCAGTTCACCCGGAATCTTTCGTAGTGATACTTGTTTCGGTCACCTCCCCTACCTTAAGGTCAACTCCATAAGGTTTAGGACTTCCTACTACGACACCTTCAAGACGTGAGTTATACGGTCGTTTAAACCTTTTGAGTAGTCACCGGTGTCCTGACCTTTTCCAGTCAAAAGTAAGGTTAGGGTTTCTTTCCGTTACGGTTTCTTACGAGTTTGATGGCGTGTTAACGTGAGTAGAGTGTGCGATCGTTTTATTACGAGTTTTAAGAGGTTCGGTCCGAAGTCGTGAAGCACTTGTCTTGAAGGTCTACAAGTGCGACCAAAATCTTTTCTGTCTCCTTGGTCTCTAGTTTAATGGTTGTAGGCGACCTAGTACCTCTTTCGTTCTCTCAAGGTCTTTTTTAGATAAAGACGAGATAACTGATACGGTTTCGGAAACTGGCACACCTGGTTTTATTTGACTCCTTTTAAGACTTTCTATACCCTTATGGTCTGGTGGACTGGACGGAGAATTTCTTTGGATATACGTCCAGTCCTTAGTTGTCAATCTCGCCCTGTACCTTGTTGTCTGACCAAGGTTTATCCTTTTCCTCATGCCGTTCCGACGTATAACAGTGGGACGAATAAATTGAAGATACGTCTCATGTAGTACTCTTTGCGACCTGACCTTCTTTGTGTTCGACCTTAGTTCCAACGACCCTCTTTATAGTTATTGGAGTCTATACGTCTACTGTGGTGGGAATTCCGTCTTTTGCTTCTCCTTGATTTTTCGGAGAACTACTTTCACTTTCTCCTCTCACTTTTTCAACCGAACTTCGAGTTGTAAGTCTTTTACTTCTAGTACCGTAGACCAGGGTAGTGAAGTACCCTTTATCTACCCCTTTGTCACCTTTGTCACAGACTAAAATAAAAACCTCCGAGGTTTTAGTGACGTCTACCACTAACGTCGGTACTTTATTTTTCTACGAATGAGGAACCTTCCTTTCAATACTCGTTGGATCTATCGTATAAGTTTTCGTCTCTATAATGAAACGGTTGTTTCCAGGTAGATCAGTTCCGATACCAAAAAGGTCAGCAGTACATACCTACACTCACAACCTTACACTTCTTTCGACTCACGGCTTCTTAACTACGAAAACTTGGCAGCACAACCTCTTCTGAGAACTCTCAGGGAACCTGACGTTCCTCAAGGTTGGTCAGGTAAGATTTCCTCTAGTCAGGACCCACAAGAAACCTTCCTTACTACGATTTCGACTTTGAGGTCATGAAACCGGTGGAGTGTGCTTCTAAACTGAGTAACCTTTTTTGAGACTACGACCCTCCCTAACCCTCGTCCTCCTATTCCCCTGCTGTCTCCTACTCTACCGACCTACCGTAGTGGCTGAGCTACCTGTACTCAGACTCACTTGAGGTCCTCAACCACGACCTGTCCCTCCGGACCGGACGACGTCAAGTACCCCATCGTTCCTCAGCCTGTACTGACTCGTTGACTTGACTGGACTTGACTTGACTAAGGAAAAGGTCACACCACTTCGTCTCAACCATCGTTAGTTGGGTAACAGTCAAGAGAATGAAAGAAACCTTCCTTGTCTCATCTTAAACAAACCTTACAAGATCGAACAAAACCCCGACGGACTAATTGATCAAACAGAGAGTGAACTGGATTTCTAGTCTTATCTTTACCTTTATTTCTAAGGTCCGATCTTTGGTTTCTTTGTCACCACTTGTGACATTTTTGACGTCCCTTGACGACTAGGTGTCTGGGGTCCCCTTTCGTCACACCTGACCCTTTGTGTTTAACTTTTAGACTCTAGGGTTTTATTTCGACCCATCTTTGAGAAACCCTTTAGTTCTGTAAAGTGGACCCCTGTATTTTGTTTTTATTTGTTTACCCTGGATTAATTTGAATTTTCGAAAACGTGTCGTTTCCTTTGGTATTTTGTTTTTCTGGATATCTTAGTCTCTTTTATAATCGTTTACTACATTGACTGTTCTCTAATTAGAGTTTGATTTTATATGTTTGTCGAGTATATTGAGTTATTTGTTTGTTCATTTTTGTTAGGTTAGTTTTTTACCCGTCTTGTCTCTTTACCGACCGAAGTCTCCGACTCATATCGACCTCCAATACCTCCACCCTTCTAAGACGTGAAACCACATTTAAATTGAACTAGTCCCTAGTAAAGAGTCTAAGTTCAATCTTCACTCTCAAGTCTATTCACTCCAAGGGTAGCGACGAAACTTGTGGAGTCTTCCCCTCTTACCTAAATAATCTCTACTTTCTCTTCAAACGATACTCAGTTTTTGTTCTTTTCCAGGTCGTGATCCCGAGGACGAGGAAGAGGATGGTTTACGTTTCTAGTGAGACTATTTTGAGTTCCTAGCGAGATCTCTATGTCACTGGTGGTTCCTCAGTCCTCTCTTCCTAGTACTGACCATACTTTGAGTTTTCACCACGTCACGAAGGTCACCATCGTCGTCGTGGTCCAGAGTCAACCGAGGTAGAGGTCAAACCCGGGGTCGTGCCCGAGGTCGTCGTCGAGGCCGAGTAGGAGTCGGAGGTCGGAGAGTCTTCAAGGTCGTATGGGACGTAGAGGTCGAGGTCGTCGTGGAGACTCAGAGTCTCAGGAAGAGTCCCGTTTATACTGTTGTCCACCCCGAGGGGGAGGTTTAAGTTTGGAGGGTTTTCTCTTCTTTTACTTTTCTATGCCGTCTTTGGAAGGGGGTTTGGGTGGTTTCACATGTAGTCCTCCGAGTGGTACTTACACTGGTTCCTAGTGTAGTACGGCTATGTGAGGTTGAGACCCTTTTAACTACTGACTGTCCAGACACCTTTCCTACGTGGGGGTGAACAGATTTCTGTTGTGTATTTACCTCAAACTCTTATGTCTACTCCACCTTTTCTGTGACTTCGTGTACCTACCTCCTGTTTAGCTACCAGTCCTCTCGTGACGGTGGCGACACGACCAGGGGACCGGAGTCGGTCGAGGTGGCCGTTAAGGTCAGTCAGGAGAGTCCTCTTACGATGATGGTGGAGGGTGTACCGTGTCCAGTGAGGGTACCTACTCCTCTTCCAGCGAAAGGGGAACCGTGTCCCGGAGAAACGTTTCCGTTCGGACGAGGAGGACACCGGGCGGTTTCCTGGGTGAGGTCGAGGCTGACAAGGGATATTCGTCCCGGTGACTTCAGGACGGGGACACTGAACATAGGGTAGGTTGTGTGAGACCAGTGAAAAGATCGGTTTCCTCATAACGGTCCTTTCTTTAGGGAGTGAATCCCCGTCCGAAGCTTCCACTTCGTTGGTTGACTCTATAAAGGAGACAGTCGTACTAAACCCAACGTCCGTACAACAACCAAACCCCAACACGAATATTCCTACTGGAGATTAAAAGACCGATCTTTCTAAAGTGTGAAGATCAAGGACTCTCAATCAAGTTACCGTTTCAGTCGTCCCTACTTGTCTCCCGAAGTTCACCACAATGTCGAGGTCCACCCTCGAACAAAACGGTAAGGTGTCTACTAGACCCCGGGGAGACCACCAGACCAGTCCGGGATTGGACGACCGGACGTCTCAGGATGCCCTTTGCCTTACGAAAATGTGTTGACGGAAAGGACAATCGGACTGGGACAAAGGGACGAACTCAGGAGACTAGAGATCCCAGTTTATGACGGACAATAGACGGGTTTTACTAAGAAAAGTGTACATGAGTACACATATGTGTACACACGTGTGTTTGTGTGGGTGTAGAGGGAAAGAAAGACTTTACCACTCATTCAACGTTCGGTCAAGCTATCCAGTAGTGTTTTGGGGGACACCAAAATCATAAGTACCTCCGACACGTTCAATGGAGCCGTTGTACATGTAGGAAAAGACCGAAAAGAACATGTCAGTCATAATGGTTAAAAGACAAAACTCAAAAAATTGAAACGTCGTAAAATCTATTACGACACAAAGGTAAAACAACACATCTTATTTTATTAACACAACTTATTTGGATTTTAATCTCACGTTTTTTTTTACCCATCTTCTAGATTTATCTGTAAAGAGGTTTCTTATGTGTATGTCTACCGGTACACCATGGATTTTTCTATCAGTTGTAACGGTTAATAATCTCTTCAAGTTTAGTTTTGATGTCAATCCATAGTAGAGTGTGGTCAACCTTATCGGTTGTATTTTTTTGAGATATTTATTATTTACGACTTCTACCACACCTCTTTTTTGTTTGGTGATGTAACAAATACCCGTACATTTGACCATTTTGGTGTTACTTACCATACCTTCTAGGAATTATTTGATTTTTATCTCGATGATATACTAGGGTGTTAGGGTAAGGATCCGTATATAGACCTCTTTCTGTATTAGACATTTCTATGTAGGTTGGGTTACAAGTAGCTTCTTGATAAATTTTAACAGTACTGTACCTTCGTTGAATGCACAAGTAGTTGTCTACTTAACTTTTCATCTACACCGTACATATAAAATATATATATATGTATACATATCTTATAATATATATTACATTATAACGACGACGACGACGATTCAGCGAAGTCAGTACAGGCTGAGACACGCTGGGGTATCTACCGTCAGGTGGTCCGAGGGGGCAGGCACCCTAAGAGGTCTGTTCTTGTGACCTCACCCAACGGTAAAGGAAGAGGTTACGTACTTTCACTTTTCACTTTCAGTTCAGCGAGTCAGCATAGGCTGAGAATCGCTGGGATACCTGACGTCGGATGGTCCGAGGGGGTGGGTACCCTAAAAGGTCCGTTCTCATGACCTTACCCCACGGTAACATTTTTTCTTATCTTATTGCACTAAACATCGTTTTACCTGTCTGGATCTCTAATAGTATTTACTTCGTTCGGTCTGTTTCTTTCCGTTTGTCGTTTACTATAGTGAATATGTACCTTAGATTTTTTTACTGTGTTTACTTGAATAAATCCTTTACCTTTATCTATGTGTCTGTATCTTTTGTTTGAATTTCAATGGTTTCCCTTTTCCCACCCTCTCCACCCTAAGTGACTGGGTCTGTCCTACGTACAGGTCTTTTCTGGTTTCTTTCGGAATTCCTATAAGTGGAACCCAATTTGAGTTCAAATTACCCAAGTGATTGATCATTCTCCCTCTTCCGTTACCGTTGGGTGAGGTCATGAGAACGGACCTTTTAGGGTACTTACCTCCTCGGACTATCCGACGTCAGGTACCCCAGCATCTCTCAACCTGTACTGACTCACTGAAGTGAAAGTGAAAAGTGAAAGTACGTAAACTCTTCCTTTACCAATGGGTGAGGTCACAAGAACGGACCTCTTAGGGTCCTTACCCCTTCGGACCACCCGACGGTAGATACCCCAGCGTGTCTCGACCTGTGCTGACTTCCCTGAATCGTCGTCGTCATCGTTGATCATTCTCTAAAGGTACGTTCAGACGTTTCTGACCTTGTACACTGATAAAATGTTTACAGTATAAAAGTTGTTCCGTATGTTTCCTTTACTCCTTGTTCCGGATAAGTTTCCTGTTTTTTATTTATGAGTCTTTGAAAGGGGTTCCTTCGTAAGTATAGTTGAAATAACCTGGGGTTTTCAAAATTTTGTTGTGAAAATTTTAAGTGAGTTTCTATACTTCCTTTTATATCTGTTTCTTCATTTCCTTTATTCCTTTTGTTAGGTACTTATTTTATAGTTACTTCCGTACCTTTATTAGTTTCTTTGTCTTAACCTCCCCCGTCTTTTTATTTTGTTGGTTTGACTTTTCAAATGACACGTCACCAATCAGGAAGTCAGTACAGACTGAGAAACATTCGGATACCTGATATCGGACGGTCCGAGGAGACACGTACCCCTTAGGGGTCCGTTCTTATGACCATACGTAACGGTCAGGGAAGAAGTCCTTTAGAAGGGTGGGGTCCCAGACTGGAGTCCAGAGGACGTAACGTCCATCTAAGAAATGGTAAACTTCGGTCGTCCTTTCGGGTTTTTCAAGTACTCTTCCCAAGTTTTTATCTGGAAATTTTTTCTTTCGTCTTAGTCGTTTTAAATTTCTACAGTAAACTTTATTGACTCGGACTCCTTGTTTTACTTTTCTCTTACTTCTAATTCACTTGTCTCTGATTTTTGGAATATTTTAGGGTATTTTACAAGATTATATAAGTAATGCCTTAAGGGTCTTTTTCTTCTTTCCTCGTCTTTCCAATAAACTTCTTTTTAACCGACTTGAGAGTTTAAACTCCTTTATATACTTAAACGTTTAGTTTCTTCGAGATACTTAGGGTTCCTTCTATTTGTTTTACTCTGAGTATAACTTTCTGTCTTATTTTTTTTTGACAGTTTTCAGGGTTTGCTCCACTCTTTAAACTTTCGGTTTTCTCTTTCACTCAGTAGTGTATGTTTCCTAAAAGTTATTCTGTTGGTCGTTTACGTAGTCGTCTTTGAAATGTTAACTCTTCCGTCACCCTACTATATAAATTTTACGACTTTAATTTTTTTTTTCCACAGGTGACTCTTAAAATATAAATCATTTTGATGGAAACTATCAGTTAAAATATACTGTTAAATCCGGTACCATGAGTCTACAAACCAGTGTGTAATAAGGTCTACAAAGACACTTCCATTTAAAACCTGTTATAATTGTGAATTGGTCATCTGGAACTCATTCCTATAAGATATTATTTTATTTCTGTACTTTCTGTAATATATTATTTTATTTCTACATATTGTTTTATTTCCGTAATGTATTTTCTCCCACTCAATTAGTTGTTTTGTATTATTAATACTTGTGTGTACACAGTCTGAAGTCTACGTGTTTTATATACTACGTTTGTAAATGTCTTAACTTTCGTCTGTATTTGTAGAGACGTTATTTACCATCCTCTGAAGTCACGGAGTGAAAGTTATGTCCTATCTTGTTGTCTCTCTAGTTTTTCATTTACCTTCTAAGTTTGTTTTGATATCTAGTTGACCTGGATTGTCTGTATACGTTTTGTGAGCCAGTTGATGTCGTCTTATATGTAAAAAGAGTTCACATATACCCTGTATTAGGTCCTATGTGTTATACATTCCGGTATTCTGTTCAAAATTTTTTACAATTTTATGACTTTAGTATGGTTTACATAAAACTTTAGTATTCCCTTACTTTTTTAGTTGTCGTATTCCTTTTTACCTTTTAAGTATTTAGACACTTTCAATTTACCGTATGAGAATTTCTCGGTTATTCAGTCTCTTCTTTAGTGTTACATTTCATATTTTATAGAACTCCGTTTATTTTTACGTACGTGTCATATGACTTTGAATACCCTACGTCGTTTTAATCACGGTTCTTCGTTCTTATTTCACATTTCACTAGTGTAATGTCTTTCTCTTTCTCACCTTCATTTGTTTGATATATCGAATACCTTAATCTTTTTCTTCTTACTTGATTTGAGTTTCGATCGTCTTTTTTTTCCTTTATAATTTATGATCGTATCTTTATTGTTTTCTCTTAATATTTTTGTTGTCTTTTTTTTTGTCTTTTGTCCTAAACGAAGAAGTTTTTTCATTCGTTTCAAACATTTTGACATAGATCTTTCTGACTCTCTTTTTGTATCTATTCCTAGTTTATCGATTTTAGTCTTTAGTTTCCCCTGATTAGTTATAATGTTTTTATTTTTTATAATACTCATGATATTTGTCAATATAAGTTTATTTAACCTTTTGAATCTTCTTTACCAGTTTAAGGATCTTTATACGTTACTTGTTACTTAGTACTTCTTTGTCTTTAAGATTTACCTAAATATTAAGTGTTCCTCTAACTTTTTATTAGTTTCTGTAGGGTTGTAAAAGGGTTTCTTTCGACTTCTGGTCTACCGAGGGAATCACTTCTTCTTACTTATTGTTATGAAGAGTTTAAGAAGGTTTTTTAACTTCTCCTTCCTAATGTAGGATTGAGGATACTCCAATATAATAATCGAACTATGGTTTCGGTCTGTTTCTTTGATATTTATTACTTTTACTTATATGAAATACTTATAACCATATTTTTAGGAGTTGTTTTAAGTTAATTTGTCGTATAAATTTTATAATGTGTCTCTGGTTCACCCTTAATAAGAACTTTAGGTTTTTTACCATGTTATATACTTTTAGTTACATTATATGTAATTGTCTTACTTAATTTTTTTGTGTTAATAGAGTCAGTCACGTCCTATTTCTTACCGTTTTAAGTTGTTTAAAACTATTATTTTTTATGGGTTGTTTGTCCCTTGTCTTTCTTTGATGGAACGAACGATTCACCGAGTCACTATTTCTAAGACAGACAGTTACGTCCTCTGTGTGTTCTCAACCCAAGATGAGGACCCAACCCTTATAGGGGACCTCCTCCTTTGGGTGAGGTCATAAGAACGGACTTTTTAGGGTGTCTGTCTCTTCGGACCACCCGATGTCAGGTACCCCAGTGTTTCACCGTCTGTAGTGACTCTTGTGTACGTACGTGTGTAGAGTTGTATTCAATCATATCCTTTAATTGTAATGAAACGACTGTTTCCAGGCTGATCAGTTTCGATACCCAAAAAGGTCATCAGTACATACCTACACTCTCAACCTGATATTTCTTTCGACTCGCGGCTTCTTAACTACGAAAACCTGACACCACGACCTCTGAGAACGCTCAGGGAACCTGACGTTCTAGTTTGGTTAGTTAGGATTTCCTTTAGTCAGGACTTATAAGTAGTCTTCCTGACTACGACTTCGACTTCGACTACACTTCTTGATTGAGTAACCTTTTCTGGAAGTACGACCCTTTCTGACTTCCGTCCTCCTCTTCCCCTGCCGTCTCCTACTCTACCAACCTACTGTAGTGGCTGAGCTACCTGTACTCAAACTCGTTCTAGACCCTCAACCACTACCTGTCCCTTCGGTCCACACGACGTCAGGTACCCCACCGTTTCTCAACCTCTACTGACTCGTTGACTTGACTTGACTCCCATTGTTGTTCCAGAAGGGACAACCGAGTCACCATTTCTTAGGTGGACAGTTACGTCCTCTACTTCCAAATTGGGGACCAAACCCTTCTAGTCGACCTCTTCCTTTATCGGTGGGTGAGGTCATAGGAACGGACTTTTTAGAGTACCTGTCGCCTCGGACCACCCGATGTCAGATACCCCAGTGTCAGTCTGTACTGACTCGTACGTACATACGTGTTTGGAGTTGTATTAAATGTAGTATACCCTTTTATATTCCCGAAGGGACCGCCGAGTCACCATTTCTTAGGTGAACGGTTACGTTCTCTTCGCTAAACTGAGGACCCAACCTTCTAGGGGACCTCTTCCTTTTTAGGTGGGTGGGATCATAAGAACGGACCCTTGAGGATACCTGTTTACTAGGACTACACGATGTCAGGTGATTCAGTGTTTTCTCAGTCTGTTTTGAATCGTTTACTTTTATTGTTCTTTTATTGTGTGAATTGTAGTGTCAGTTACATTTTATGACTTTTTTAAAGGAGATTCTAGTACTTATTCTGTTCCTACGGATGAAAACAGAGAATATAAATTATATCGTGACCTTCAGGATCGGTCTGGTAAATCCGTTTCTTTACTTAATTTTCTGTACGTTTAATCCATCTTTATTTTAATAAAGAGAAGTATCTCCTGTACTAGACTATAAATCTTTTTAGAACTTCTAAAATTTCTGTGTGTGTGTGAGACTATGCGGGAGTTAGGACAGTCTTAATTATCTGTTTAAGTCGTTTTAATGTCTTATGTTCGGTTATGTGTTCATAGAAACAAAAAGATGTGTAAGAGTTTCTTAGGTTTTTCCTTTAATTCTTTTAAGGTAAATATTATCATAGTTCTTCTGATGGTATGTGTCTTATTTGAATTGGTTTCTCCACTCCTTTGACATGTAACTTTGGAATTACGTAACTACTTTCTTTAATTTCTACTGTGTTCATTCACCTTTCTGTAGGACGCAAATACTTGAACTTCTGAATTATAACAATCCGATGATAAGTTTCATTAGATGTTTAAGTTACGTTAGGTATATTTTTAGGTGAAAAAGAGTGTGTATTCGGGGGTCAAATTTTGGATGACGTTTCGAAACCATTAGTTCTGTCGTACCGAGACTATATTTCTGTCTGTGTGTTTAGTTCCCCTTGTCTTATTCTCGGGTCTACATTTGGGGACGTCCATACCAGTTTACTGAAAGTTGTACCCATAGTTTTGGTAAGTTACCCATTTCCTGTTGGAAAGTTGTTTTACAACCTTTTTGACGCAAGGTATACGTTTTTTCACTTTGACCTGGGAATGAAACGTAGTATACGTTTTAATTGGGGTTTACCTAATTGTCAGACTTATATTCCTGATTTTGATATTTTAAGAATCTCCTTCTGTGTCCCGTTTTTTGAAGTGCTGTCCTAAAACTTACTAAAGAAACAATATTGTGGTTTTCGTGTATGTTGTGTGTGTTTTTGTTTATCGGGCCCCCTCCTATATACATATCCATGTCGATTAAGTGTGACAACATGTCGTCTTTGATTGTATGGTAACGTTTTATTGTTGGATTTATGGAGTTGAAGTAATTTTAAAACACGTAGTTTTCATCCGTTAGGTGTCTTACCCCCTTTTATAAACGTATAATGTATAGGTTTTTCCCCAACTATAACTCTTATATATATATTTAGTATGTTGAGTTGTTGTTTTTAGTTTGTTTGATTGTTCCTTTACCCGTTTACTACACTTATCTATAAAAAGGTTTCTGCTTTGTGTTTATTATTTATTTGTGTTATTTTTACGAGTTGTAGTGATTACTAATACCTTTTTGTTTAGTTTTGGTGTTACTCTATACTGGAGTGTTGGTGATGCTACCGTCATTGTTGTCGTTGTCTTTTATTGTAGACAACCAGTCATACACCTTTTTAACCTTAAGAACACGTGATTATAACTCTTACATCTCACCATATTAGTAACACCTTTTTTCATACCATCAAGGAGTTTTTTTATTTTTATTTTAATATAGTAGGTCTTTAAAGTGAAGACCAATATGTGTGTTTTGTTGACTTTTATCCCAGAGTTTCTCTATAGACATGTAGGTGCAAGTATCGTCGTAATAAGTGTTGTCGATTTTCCACTTTCGTTGGGTTCGCGGTTAACTGTTTACTTACCTATTTTTGTACCATGGATCAATATTACCTTGTATTAAGTTGGAATTTTCCTTTTGTTAAAACAATGTTGTACCCACTTGAAATTTTTATGATACAATTAATTTTATTCGGTCATTTATTTCCCGTTTGTAACATATTAAGGTGAATATATTTTTATGGACATCATTAGTGTGAGTATCATTAAGATCTCTGTCTTCTATCTTACCACTAAAGGTCTTTTCCCCTCCTACCCTCCTTACCTTCAATCACAAGTTACCCATATTGTAAGGTGAACTTTCTCAAATATTTTTCGAGGACGTCTACCTACCAGTACTACCAACATGTTATATTTATACGAATTACATGTCAATTCTACCAATGTTACCATACAAGACACAATATAAATTATATACATAATATAATTTATTCTGTTCTTTTTGTAACTGTTTACTACCTATATTTAAAAGTCTAACTTTTCAGTGTTATTTTTTTCTTTTAGAAGTGGTCGTTTGTTTATAGACTCGGTTTAGTGACGCTTTAACGTCTTATGAACCATGTCTCTATTTGACGATTTACAAAGATCAGTCTTCTGTTTTTGTTGTGTATCTTGAAGTGTGTGTAGTCTTACTCTTATTGTACCGTTACCTGAAGAGTTTCCATTGTGACCTTCGATCTTCTGTTACTTCGTTAAGACTCTTTTGATACTTCTGAGACGTGTCAATTTAGTAGTTAATTCATATATACATCGTATTTTTATAATCCGAAAATTCGAAAAATTTTAATGAAGATTACATATTAAAGAGACATTTGATCATTCTTTCATAACATAATTATATTCTTTTATTTGGTTCTTTTTTTCTATATCTTGGCACATTTGTCCAGTATTGTGTCATATGCTCTGTTTACTTAAGAGTCCTAGTGTCATGACTTACTTGTGTGGTTCTACTTCACTACATGGTTCTACTGTCGACAATTTTTGTTCAAATCTTTCGTTCATCAGGACTAATTTAATCGTTTAATTCCATAGTTCGTCTTCATATAACTTTTTTTATATATACGTACCTACACGAACCACTCTCAACTGAGAATGCTCCAAAGGTTTGTTCCAAAATTTATTATCATATTCTTTCGTTTGTATCGCATGATATAACACACTGAGTCGACATTCATCAATAAATATATCGGTATTAATTTTACAATTAATAATTAATTAGGGTTTTATCACTCTTATAATAAGATAATTCTCTTTTACCCTCCCCTATGCAATTCTTACACATAATCCTAAATATTTATTATTTAATATTTATTTAATAATATTTATTTAGAGGTAGATAATGTCATCTTTAACGTATGTTTAAGATTTTAATTTTTTCTTTAAAATGGTCTTATTTATATATTGAACCTTTATACTTTCACTCATTGTCTTCTCAGTAGTTTTTAATAATTTCAAATAACGAGACCCCTTCGATGTTTTCATTCATCCTCCTATACCTCGTACCCTGGTGATATACAGGAAGTAAAGTAAAACCGAACATTTGGATCCTAAATTTATTAACCTAATTTTATTGTAATGAAAATTTATTTTCTACGTCTCGAAATCCTTTATGTATTTGATGTACTTGAATTATCTCTTCACTACTTTATTGTTTGTTTCGGTAACTGTTTATTCTTATACCATCTCAAACTACTCAAGTGCATGTGTCTTCTGTTTTTTTGTCCTTCCTATTTCTGTAGTGGTACTTAAAAATTTTTCTTTTTATTAGTTTATAAATTCTTAATTTTCCTACCTCCCTCCCTTTTTACCCCTTGATCCAAATCTATAATATGTATAGGTCAATATGTTCTACTTTTACAGCCTTCCTAGACGACACGGATATCGATTTACATAACATGTGAATTTTTTAGACAATTCTCCCATTCGGATTACGATTCACCAGAATAGTATTAAAAATTTCCCAAATTCTCTTTTAACCTTTACCAGTTTGTCCTCTTCCGTTCTCACTTACACCTGTAAAATCCTTGGTCGCTTGATTTTACCTGACTTTACCCACTTAAATTGAGTCTACTGGTAATATAGATGATGACACCCGTTCTTAGGGTCTTTACCTCATCGGTAGTATCAGTTGTTCTCAGGTTTTACTCTATGAACTTACGTTAGAGTTTTTGCTGTCTTACTAGACAATCAAAGGTTCCGTTTTGTAAGTCATAGTGCCATTAGGTTCAGATACAGGACTAGTCATTGTGACTTCTTCGAATTCTACTTGTCAAGATACTTATGGATGTTCTGGAAAGTCTCGATTGTACGTTTTCTCTACAGGAAAAGTAATGTCCCCTGACCCTACGTTTTCATCCTTCAGTTCTTTGTGGACCTCATTGTCCGTTTAAACCGGAACCTTACGTCTTACTTCGTCCCGTTTCCGATTATCTCAAAGCGGTTCTTTTGCGTGATCAGTATCGTTTGTGAAAGAAGGTGGTTGTGTTCTCTTCTGACATGTGTACCTGTAGTGGTCTACCAGTTGTGACTTTAGTCTGACTAATATAAGGAACGTCGGTTTGTACCTCTTCGAGTTATGTCAGTCGTTTTTGATCTGGCCCTTGACTGACACCGAATATAGTACTTAAAGAATACCAGTTTAAGTCTGAATTTAACTTCTTTCGTCCTTTTTGGTGATCTGGTAAGTCCATACCGGATTTAGTTTAGGAAATGCTAATATGTCACCTTCACTCTTTCTTTAAATTCCCTGATCTAGACTATCATCTGTGTCATGGACTACTTTATACCTATCTCCAAACACTGTAAGTCGTCCTCTGTCCCTAGTACTGGGAAGGGTTCTTTTTCTTTACCTTTTTTCGTTTTACCGACTGACTCCTCCATAATGTTTATCGACACTTTCCTTCTGTTCGTTTTTCGTTTCCTTTCTATATGGGTAAACTTACGTCTCAAGGTTTCTTATCGTTTCTCTCTATGCTTTCGGAAGGAGTTACTAGTTACGTTTCTTTATCTCCTTTTGTTGTCTTACCCTTTCTGATCTCTAGAGAACTTCTTTAAATCTTTATAGTTCCCTTGTAAAGTGTGTTTTTACCCGAGTTATCTCCTGTCATTACCATGTCTGGATTGTCTTCGTCTTCTATAATTCTTCTCCACCGTTCTTATGTGTCTTCTTGACATATTTTTTCTAGGGGTACTGGTTATATTAGTACTACCACACTAGTGAGTGGATCTCGGTCTGTAGGACCTTACACTTCAGTTCACCCGGAATCCTTCGTAGCGATCCTTGTTTCGATCACCTCCACTACCTTAAGGTCAACTCAATAAAGTTTAGGACTTCCTACTACGACACTTTCACGACGCGAGTTATACGGTCGTTTAAACCTTTTGAGTCGTCACCGGTGTCCTGACCTTTTCGAGTCAAAAGTAAGGTCAGGGTTTCTTTCCATTACGGTTTCTTACGAGTTTGATGACGTGTTAACGTGAGTAGAGTGTACGATCATTTCATTACGAGTTTTAAGAGGTTCTGTCCGAAGTTGTTACGTACTTGGGACTTGAAGGTCTACGAGTTCGACGAAAATTTTTCCGTCTCCTATACCGTTTTTGGTTATGTCATAACATTTCATTTTTTTATTTTTTTATTTCGTCCACCCATGGAACCCCTTTTTTTTTTTTTCCGTCTCCTTGGTCTCTAGTTTAACGGTTATACACGACCTAGTAGTTTTTTCGTTCTCTCAAGGTCTTTTTGTAGATAAAGACGGAATTTCTGATACGGTTTCGGAAACTGACACACCTAGTGTTATTTGACACCTTTTAAGACTTTCTCTACCCTTATGTTCTGGTGCACTGGACGGAGAACTCTTTAGACATACGTCCAGTCCTTCGTTGACAATCTCGTCCTGTACCTTGTTGTCTGACCAAGGATTATCTTTTTCCTCATGCTGTTCCGATATATAACAGTAGGACGAATAAATTGAATATACGTCTCATGTAGTACTCTTTACGACCCGACCTTCTTCGTGTTCGACCTTAATTCTAACGACCCTTTTTATAGTTATTGGAGTCTATACATCTACTGTGGTGGGAGTACCGACTTTCACTTCTTCTTGATTTCTCGAAGGAGTACTTTTACTTTCTCCTCTCACTTTTTCTCCCGAATTTCGACTTGAAAGTCTTTTGACAAATACCGTAGACCAGGGTAGTGAAGTACCCTTTATCTGCCTCTTTGACCTTTATCACCGTCTGAAATAAAACCCCCCGAGGTTTTAGTGACGTCTACCGTTGACGTCGGCACTTTAATTTCTGTGAATGAGGAACTGTCCTTTCATACTGGTTGGATCTGTCATATAATTTTTCGTCTCTGTAAAAAACAGTTGTTTCCAGACAGATCAGTTCCGATGCCAAAAGGTCATCAGTACATAACTACACTCTCAACCTGATATTTCTTTCGACTCGCGGCTTCTTAACTACGAAACTTGACACCACAACCGTTTCTGAGAACACTCAAGAAACCTAACGTTCCTCTAGATTAGTCAGTTAGGATTTCCTCTAGTTGGGACTCATAAGTGATCTTCTTGACTACAACTTCGACTTCGAGGTTATAAACCGGTGACTACTCTTCTCGACTGAGTAAACTTTTCTGGGACTACGACCCTTTCTAAATTCCGTCCTCCTCGTCTCCTGCTGTCTCCTACACTACCAACCTACAGTAGTGACTGAGTTAACTGTACTCAAACTTTTTTTGGGACCCTCAACCACTACCTGTACCTCCGGACCGTACAACGTCAGGTACCCCAGTGTTTCTCAGTTTGTGTTGACTCACTGACTTGACTTGACTTAACTTCTCTTTGAAACTCCCTTTTTTTTTTTTTTTCGTTACGGGAAGATTAAACCTGGTTTTCCTCTAGGTTGGTCAGGTAAGATTTCCTCTAGTCGGGACCCTAAAGAAACCTTCCTACTACGATTTCGACTTTGCGGTCATGAAACCGGTGGAGTACACTTCTCAACTGAGTAACCTTTACTGAAACTACAACCCTCCCTAACCCCCGTCCTCCTCTTCCCCTGCTGTCTCCTACTCTACCGACCTACCGTAGTGACTGAGTTACCTGCACTTAGACTCACTTGAGACCCTCAACCATTACCTGTCCCTCCGGACCGCACGACGCTAAGTACCCCAGTGTTTCTCAACCTGTGCTGACTCGCTGACTTGACTTGACTTGACTTGACTTAATAAAATGTCTTGATCAAAATAGTCAGAAGACACTTTCAGTCTCTATTTCTTTCATTACAGTAGACGAATCTCATGTTGTAAAATAGTCTACTTTAAGACATTTTCGTTTTCTTTTTGTTCATGTGTATACTACCACCGCAATCCCCATTTCTTGAGTAAACGATTACGTCCTCTGTATTCTCTACTCTCAAGCTCGGGACGCAACCCTTCTAGGTGATCTACTACCGTACCGTTGGGTGAGGTCATAAGAACAGACCTCTTTGGTTACCTGTCTCTTCGGACCACCCGATGTCTGGTATGCCAACGTTTCTCAGTCTGTATTAACTCCGCTGAATCGTACGTACGTGTCTATACTACTGGTTTTACAATAATTCTATTTTCAAAAACACGTTATTCTTTATTAATAGAAGTTCAGACTTTCTGTAAAATATAGTAAAAATTAAATTTACTAAATATAATTAGACTATTAACTGTCTAAAGGACTTCCTACATGGTACGACTGTGTCAATATGTCATTGTTTTTTTAAGTTATACCAAGAACGATTACACACACACACACACACACAAAAGTCAACGAGTCACACAGGTTGAGACGTTGGCGTGTATAACATCAGACGATGTCAGGAGAAGGTACCCTAAAAGGGTCGTTCTTATCATCTCACCCAACGGTGCGGGAGAAAGTCCCCTAGAAGGACTGGGTCTCTAGTTTAGATGTAGAGACGCAGAGGACGTAACATCCATCTAAGAAATGACGACTAGGTGACTCCCTCGGGAAGAACTATTATGAATAAAGATTAAGGGTTGACGATCAGTTTTAGTCCCGAAAGTATAAGTACTTTGTTGAAAGACTTATATATATATAAATATTTTATAATTTACTTTATATCTATAAAATAAATCTTCAAAGTTGTATATAAAGTACCTCAATATAAATATCAAGTTTAATTGTACGGGTTACAAATTGTTTATATTAATGAGAAGTAGTTTTATACAAATAATTTATATTAAATTTTTAAGTATATTGATTGGAAAAACTTACTCTATAGAACCAAAAGAACAAAAATTAAGTATATTTTATCTTCTTTGTACAAAAGAGACAAGTCATCTTATAAAATTTAGTTGTCCTCTTATATATGAGACACCTTTGTTTTATTTTCGTTACTGTTATTACTATTATAGAGTATATACAAAATCTCAAGAGTTTCTTGAGAGTGTACATAATATTATGTAATAGTACTAACTGAAAATAAAATTTTTTGTTGTAGTTTTGGAGACACTCCATCCGTCTCAAATTTTATCTACTTTTCTCAAGGTAATACATACTAAGACTATTTGTCGGGCGGATAATTCTCGACTACTATATGAATTCTGTTACAAGATTGTCTCTGACTCCCCTTCCCTTTCCCCTAGACAGTCCTCCCACTGTACTGTTTCCTTGAGCTTCCCTCTTCTTTATTCTTATTTGTTTTCTTCGTTCTTCGAAAGGAAGTCTCTCGGACTTCCTTCTAAGATTCTTTCTTCCCTGTTTTAATAAAGTGTCTTGTGATTTTCTGTCATTTTGTCCTTCTTTATTGACCCCGGTCTTAATAGTGTTCGGAATTTTCATACACACCTTTCCTATTATTCATCGTATGACTATTCCTCGAGACACCTCTCGTCTCCGTGAGAGTCTACATTTGGTATGTTAGGGACATTTGACCAACCCTTACTAAATTATTAACTATGACACAATAGAGAAAGAAGTGTCAGGTAAGTCCTAACCATGTCTATTGATGAACTCGTAGTTCATAGTATAGATATAAAGTCAGTCGTTCTACCTTGTTTCCTATTTTATTTTCCCGTGTCCGGTACAACAGAATTCCTTGAAAGGATCTCCGGGAAGGTCATTGAAGACAAGTGTAGAGTAACTGAAGGCTGTTGACTTTGACTCTTCCGTTCTTTACGTCGGAAACACGATACCTGAAATGAAGGACCTCATTTTACCGCCCAGACAATGGTTTTTTCTTCTCTTCCTGTAAGCATGTGTTGATTGTGTAACGATGTCTTTTATTTTTTTTTTTTTATATATATATATATATGTATATAGATAGTCTTAAGATCCTTCCCTGTTTACGAACATAATCCTTTTTGGAAAGGTCCTATAATACGAAAGGAACTACTCTTGGTGTCCAGATTTAAAACTACTAAGTAACCAGATTTAAAACTAATCTGTATATATAAATATACACACATACACATATATATATATATATAAACACTTAGTATTTATATAAACATTAAACATTTATATAAACACTTAAACATTTATATATATATATATAAATGTGTGTGTGTATATATACGCATACACACACAGGAGTCCATCTAGAGAAAAGACTTTAAACCAAGACATATAAATAACTTATGAACATATCACAAATAGTATAAACGGTAATAAAATGTGAGAATTATCTATAATTAAATACATTGTGAGTATTGGTAATAATTGACTCGAGAAAACTTTTAGAGTGTCTGTGTTGTATGAGTTCTCAAAACTACAGTATAGAAAGGAGATTTGGAAAAGCATGAATAAAGATCAAGAATCCTTATCATCATGGAAGTAGGTTCCCCTCTTTGAGTGTCTTTAAGAGATTATATACTATCCACTATCTTAAAAATTTGTCTAAAAAAAAGTATCAGGGGAACGGAATTGACAGGTCAACAGTTTTGGAGAAAATGAGATGTCAAATCTTCCTTGTGAACCTATACACAAGATCAGGGGACATAAGTGTTAAAATACTTGTTTAAAGACATGGTATATTATCTGTATAAATTAATTTATAGGAACTTAAAGAAAAATAGAAATTTTAAAATATACAGGAGATTTAATAAAAAACTTTCGTGTCAGAGAGACATCACTGAGTAATACGTTCCTTAAAAGAAAAATTACAAAAACAATCCATGAGAAATAATAGACCAGGACCTTACTTAGAGCTAAAAATAGGACGAGATTTTTTAGGAAGGGATTATTGAAAATGAGTTGTGATGAAATCAAAGAATGTACTGTTTTCATGATGAAAAACGATCTTTCTGTTTATCCATCGATGAAAACTCGAGTGGATAAGAGAGATATAAATCTTTAAAAAGAATTCCAATAGTTCTTATTAATATCATTATGTGTCATTGTGTAATAGTTTCTTACCGTTGTAAAATTCATTACGACCAAGATAAAAGTAAACCCGAGTTAAGAGAGGTGATTTGTTTCATACTGTCTTTTTACATCTGATGACAAAACGTTGGTTTAGAATTGTTAGTTAAAGTTTCGGAAAAAGTTAGAGTTTAAACAGGTAGTTAGAAGAAGTACTGTATAATAGTAAGAGCATAGGAAAATGAAGATACTTAAAACGAGACAAAACCATTGGTGCAAGACAGAGAGGGAGAATTGTTACATTAAGTAGTATACAATTTTTAGTTAAGTTTAAGATTAAGTCACTATCTTTACCTGACAAAGAAAGAAATGCTAGAGTGTGAATGTAAGAGGAATATTCTTTTATTATTTTCATCTTACTTTACCATGTAAATTGTTAAGAAAAAGATGATCATGAATAAGGAAATGGGGAGGTCTTCTTATCTTTTTTAAAATTTACATATATAAACAGTTTAGACTCATCGGTTTGAGATAATTTTTATTTCAAATAAACGTCTTAGTACATTAAAATTTCGGTAGTTCAGTTTAGTTATATATATAAGTAAACGGGGGAATAGGAAAAATTATATATTAAGTGTATAGTAACAAACAGTATTAAATTTTATTAAAAGGGAAGGAACCTAAAAATTTTCTTCTTAGGTACTGTGTCCCACGTATACATTACACTTTGTTTAGATATCTTTCTACTAGTCTCAGATTTTGAAGTTTACTTGACTCTGAATATATTCGACAATTATATTTATTTTAACCTAAAAACAAAATATATGATGTTAATTTTTTTCCTTCCTACATGGGTAAATAACTAACTAGAAGTTTTAGTGTCTCTTTCGTTCAGTACTATTGTGACCTCTATTAGATTATTCATAGAACAAAAGATATTACCTTTTCTATAAGATAATTGATTTCACGGAATTGGAATGTGACCAGAAGTTATTGAATCCCTTTATAAAATTCCTAAAAACCATCGTAAATCTTTTCTTTATTAATGGTTCCTCGTCATATAAACTTTTGTTTGATTAATGTAGTCCATATTAAAATAAAAATTGTCTCAGTCCTGGTCCAAGTTTATGGGAAATATTCTATCTGGGTTGTTGCAAACTATTTATGAAAGTGATGAAACGGCTTTCTATTATGCTAATCTATGTCTAGTCTCTACGACCCAATAGTATACCTTTTCTCGTACCTAATTATTTTACTTCCCTTAAGAGATTACAGTACTATGTACCTGTACAAGAATCGGGATACGGCTAGTTATAAATAGACTTACTACACTGATTTTGACATTCCTTTTAAGAATAGTTTAAAAGTTTCCTCCACCATTTTCTTGTTTTAGTCAATTCTAGTCTGTTTAAATTTTCTAATGTCTATCTACCTCGTTACCCAGTTTAACTTTATCTACTTAAAATTATCCTTATTTATGACGTCAACCCCTTTATGTAAATTAGTGATTTTATTATAATAACTTTTGTACTTACTATTTTTATAAAATTGATTCTGATATCATTTTCAGATAACACACTACTGAAAATACGACATAATTCGTAAGATAGATCTTACTCCCTTTACTTTCAGAATGATATAAATAAAGACTAGTCTTGGTATCGGTTTCATGATACAGTCCAGTCCCGTTGTATAAAAGTCTAATTTCTATGGGACCTGATACTTTTCTTTCCTCGGATGGATGACTCAATAAAAATTTTATTCTGGATGTATTTATTCGATACGTATTCGCATCTCTTCTCCATTATCTCTAGGTCCGAAGAGTACAGGAGGTTGAAGTTAGAAGGAATAGAAGATTTTCCTATGGCAAGAGAAGAAGTTTAGTATCTTTAAATCTTAAAGTAGAGATAAAATAGGAAAAAGACTTTGTGAAATTCAGTAGCCGTTTAGAACCGTTAAGATGAAAGATTTAGATAAAGTTTAGACAAACGAAGAGAGACTGAAGTGAAGTGAAAAGAAAAAAAACAATAGATAAAATAAAAAAATTAAAATTTTAGAAATTAAGAATGTACACAAGGGTTTGTACTTGGGGGGAGGGTGGAGGGAGGGGTATTGTAGAGACACCCAGTAGGGATACGTGGTCGGGGTTCGTACGACATAGGACGCAGTCTGTATCTGACCGCTAAGTTAAGAATGTACTACCATATGTACAATCTTACGGTAAGAGGGTTTGGTAGGGTGGGAGAGGGAGAGGGAGACTCAGATTTTCAGACAATATGTGTAGACACAGAAAAAAGGACAGAACGTATGTCCCAGCAGTAACGGTAGAAAGATTTAAGGTATATATACACAATCATATGACATAACCACAAAAAGAAAGACCGAATGAAGTGAGACATGTTAGCCGAGGTCAGAGTAGGTAGAGTAGTCTTGACTAAGTTTACTTAAGAAAAATTGCCGACTCATTATGAGGTAACACATATACATGGTGTCGAAAGAATAGGTAAGTAGACGACTACCTGTAGATCCAACAAAGGTACAGGACCGATGATATTTGTCACGACGCTACTTGTGACCCCATGTACACAGAGAAAGTCAAGACCAAAGTAGTCTCACATACGGGTCGTGACCCTAACGACCCAGTATGTAATCAAGATAAATGTTAAAAAATTCCTTAGAGGTGTGACAAGAGGTATCACCGACATGATCAAACGTAAGGGTGGTTGTCACATCCTCCCAAGGGAAAAGAGGTGTGGGAGAGGTCGTAAATAACGAACGTCTAAAAACCTAGTGTCGGTAAGACTGACCACACTTCACCATGGAGTACCACCAAAACTAAACGTAAAGAGATTACTACTCACTACAACTCGTAGAAGAGTACACAAACAATCGGTAGGTATACAGAAGAAACCTCTTTACAGATAAATCAAGAAACCGGGTAAAAAACTAACCCAGTAAATAAAAAGACCTTAACTCGACGTCTTCAACGAACATATAAAAACTCTAATCAACAAACAGTCAACGAAGTAAACGATAATAAAAGATGGTAAGTCTTCCGACAGAAAAGTGGAACGAATATCAAAGGAAACAACACGTCTTCGAAAATTAAAATTAATCTAGGGTAAACAAATAAAAACGAAAATAAAGGTCTTAAGACCCTCCACCTAGTATCTCCTAGGACGACACTAAATACAGACTCTCACAAAACGGATACAAGAGGAGATCCTCAAAATATCAAAGACTAGAATGTAAATCTAGAAATTAGGTAAAACTCAAATAAAAACACA